>JBBPNU010000140.1:0-26848 GCA_038091055.1 Leccinum angustisporum
GCCGTTAGGGGCCTAAGTTACATACGCCTGGCCTGACGGGCCATTCGCAAAACTAGGGATACGGCACCCTTATTTACCTAGTCCTACATAGGGTATAGTACCCCACACGGACAGAAATGAAATCAAAAGAAAGTTGTTTCTTTTCTTTCCTTATCAGCGCAGCGTTTATACCTGTTGTCCCCAGGCTCGACAGTTCATGAACGAGTTCTCTAAGAGTAGTATAAGTGTCTTACATCGTACCGGGATTACAGCATTCGTCTACACGGTTCTATCATACGGGAAAAAAAAGCCTTGTTTAGTCTAACATCAAACGGAACGATGGTTGTTTGTCACGCTACACCTGCACTGGCCCTGGGCTGACTCGGAGATGCGATCCGACGTTCTTCAACCCCTGGCAGTGGGAAACCCAGACTCGACTGTCGCTAGACGTATTGGGTTCACCGAATGGGTCCGTCTCGTCGCACCTCAGAATGGCCGGTGTCGTAGTTGTGTTTGTGGTTTCGGTCATCCTGGTCATCGACATCGACGTCTTTCTCTCCCTCCTCCACTTGATCGGGGAGGAAAGCCACTCGAACCGCCGTCGCTCCCGGTACTCCTGGTGCATACGGTGCTGATGCTGGTGCTGGTGCGCCTCAACCTTCTGCCCCTCCGGTGATCCAAGGTCTTCAGCAGGAGAAAGCACAGGCGCGGAGACCGAGACAGGCGGCACCGCATTCATCATCGTCACAGGCATACTAAACGCACGACCCCCCCGCAGAGGATGGTCGTCTGGAAAGCCGATCCCGAGACCGACGGGCTCCATGTCCCGGGCCGTCGTCGTCGATCCCAGTCTCGGTTTCGTTCGCTGCCGAAGTTCGTACGACTCCGCGTCGGTGCGGGCGGCAACGGCGGTTTTCAGGTCTGTGGGTGTAAGCATGCTCGCGACGCGTCTGTGCTGTCGGGTATCGATGCGAGGGAACGCGGGGCGTCGGCCCTGGGTGTGCGCGTGGAGGACAGGCCTCGTCCATAGAGGCGTGGTGATAGGCTCGTTGCCTGTCCTAGTACGTGCGTCTTGCTCGTGCCCATCCCCATCTCCGTCTCCGTCGGCGTCGTAGCCTGCTTCGTCGTCGATGGAGGGCTTGGATGATGCGCGGTGGTGGTGAAGCTGTCTGGTGGCCTTGGCGGACGGAGTTGTGTCTCCATGCAGAGCCGAGGGTATCTGTCCGAGTCGACGAGAGGCGTCGAGGATGTCTATAGGCGTGCACTTCACTCCCTCGCCCGCTGCTGGGGAAGTGGGCGGCGTGATTTCCGTTTGGACGTCGGACGAATCCGAAGGTACGGAAAAGAGGAAGGATTCAGTAGACTCGTGACCAGACGAGGCCTCGGACGATGAGGTCGACATGATGATTGCGTAGAGAATGAGTATGAAAAGGAGCTGAAGCTGACCTCGTTCCAGATTGTATAACGTTCATGGCCGGCTCAGATCGAAATGGGGATCCGGACACAAACTCTGACTCTGACGATCGGTCCAATTGGGAATGACGCACGCATGGTAATAATACATTTTGGTGGCTGACGAATATACACGTTCGAAGTGTTACAAAAAACAATCGATTTACCACTTGGCGTAGGGCAAGAACTTTCCGCTGTTGACAATCACCGCTGTGAGAATGATGAAAATAGAGCGACTCAATAACTCACTCCATCGTGAGCACCACACGGTCGCCCTTTGGATCGGATTTCTTGGTCACATTGATCTTGCAGTCGATCATCGACATGATACCATCGCCAAACTGTGGGGCACCACGTTAGTTCATTTACATACGTACTCATGCACCAAGTACCTTTTCGTGAATGACAGCCTGGGTCACGCCGTATATGAGCAGGGAAGTTGCAAAGAGTGTGAGTCATCACGTACCTTGATGGCATGACCGTAAACCAAAACACTCTATACGCATCGCAGAGAGATGGAGTGAGCCATGTGAGTACCTATTGGACAGGACAGGACCTTACCTCGTACAAACGGTAGATGACAGGATCGGTCGGGGGAACAGATCCAAGACCGCGGTGTGGCCACCAATGTGAACCCAGCTCGTTCTGGATGGACACCAGGGGAACCTCTAGGACGCGTGCGAGTCCTTGGATATCTTGCTCGGTCAGTTTCGCCTGAAAGGTGAAAAGACGATAAATATATATCAGTCGTTGGGTCGATCATCACGAAACCGTACCTGGCCGTAAAAGGCGGCAGCGACCCAGACCTCGTCCCTTCCGATAGCCTCTGCTAACTTCTCGAAGCTCAGGCCTGAACGAGGCTTAGCGAGAGTGTCTGCACAAAATAGAGGATGACTGCACCTTTGCGGGCCTTGGCTTCAAACAACTGGGAAATGATAGGGGGGAGATCAGCAACGGGGTTCGACATGATGTGATGTGGTGATGGCCGACTCAGACTTGTTTAGCACGCTTTATATCGCTGAACGCTGAGTCTGGTAAAATTGGTTCATATCCCGCGTCGGGGCTGACAATCGGTTGCCATCTTCTTCGTGTCCGCGCTATCTGTTATCCACGCTATCTGTTATCCCTATTCTGTGGCTAGATGACACTAATGTGCCTTACGAGACACGATCAGGGTTTACTATGTTCCGAGTCAGACCCGTTATCGACAGGTTTCCAAACATCTTTCGACGCATGCATGAGTTCGTACAATTGCCCCACCTGCTCCGCAGACATCTGAATGATAAAATTAGTGAACAGTCATCCCCCGGAACGACACGAGGGTAAATTTACCTTTTCGAACACGGTGGGATCGAGCTTTGTAAAGTTCTTGGTACTCGGATCATGCGGTAGTTCATCCAGGTACACCTTCCACTGAGTCAGGAAACCCATGACATGGACCGGATTCGTGGCTTCTCGGTGACGACGGAACTCTGATTGGCAGCAAATATTGAGGAAAATCGACCAAAACAAGGAGACCGCGGTTATCGTGTCACCTACCATCCTTGACGTATGCATCTCCCAGCGAACGCATCTCAATCGGGAGCCTCCTGTGGGCTCTCAACAATCTACGATACAATCTGAAACGGGCCGGTGTGAATACCCCATGACGCGCCTCGCAAAGTGTAAAAGGTGACTGACGGGAGAGGTGGGTAAATAGTCGCGCTCGCTTGGTGAAGGTTTACAGGAATAGATTGTGCTGCACGAATATAGGTTGTATGCATCCCTCTTCCCGGCTTCAAAAAGTGTACAAGTGATGTGTGAAGTTGGCGAAGCGTTCGTTGGTGCTTGTGTAAGCAGTCTAAGGTTTGCGCTCGACGGTGCCCGCAGAGCTTGGCAGCTCACACCTATTTTTACATTCATTTGCACTTGGCGACCCGGCTCGTGAAGGAACGGAAGTCGGAGAATAATGTCTCCAGTTTCTTCGACTCGGGTCCCAACGGAGAGCGGAGGCACATTTCTCGGTCGCCGGCTATCCCGCCCCAAGTTCTCGCATCTGTCTGACGCGGCTCCAATCTGGATCTCTAGCTTCTCCATAACCCGAGATGACCCGATTGGCGTTCCCATGCCGCATCATTTGCAGTTACTGTATGTTCACCTCCTTCGACGGACTGATATGGGCAGGGTGGGAGGAATCGGACTCCTGCGAACATTGTTTACGGTACACTTTGTTTGCTACTGCGGTATCCAATGTGTCTCCGAGCGACATTCCTATCATCACCAATGTCGTACGCGTCCCGGAAATGTTCGAAAGCCCACGCTGCACCCCTTCACAAGCTCGCAACTCCCGCTCCGTGGCATAGCTGGCAACATCATTTGATCATTTGATCCGATATCTTTCCTTTTATGCTCCTGATCCAGCCCTCTCCCGGTCCTCCAGATCCCCTAAAGCCTGTCAATCACCATGCTTTCCAAGACTCCTAAAGAGTCACTTGGGGGCGCCATGGACTTGACAATGGATGCCACAGGACAAGCCGAATAAACCAGGGTGATACGACATGTACGCCTCGTGTACAGTTTGACTGATCATGCCTCCTTCCAGATATCCCGTGAATGTATCAAGGGGTCCCAGAACATCGGTGCTTCAGACTTCTGGAGTTGAACCACTCTGAAAGCGAGACATCCGAACGGCCTTGTGCGCTCTTCACTCTGGGAGGTTATGCCAAATACTCTTTGCTCACTGGCATTGGCTAGCTTTTGATGATCTTTCGGGCTGGCAATTTGCGCATCAAATGATATCGAGTTTAAACTGAATACCGCCGTTCGAATCAGGTTTCAGCATGCCATTGGAGGACGGGTCACATCTCACATCTGTTGTGGTTACAGTGTGGGAGTAATAGCTATGGTCTATTACTGGCGAACCCCAAGAAGTCAAGTTGAAACCGATTGCCAAAAATGTGACACCACAGCCTAGCAGAATCCAAGATTGGACTGGAATGTGCTGCACGCGACATACCCCGCAATACCCCATTCGAATTAACCAATGTGATCCACTGTGGCGCAAGGGGGCATTCCAAGCCGCTGTTTGGTGAGTTGTCTGGTGTTCGACTTGCTTTCAATTTCACAAAACGAGTATAATGCAAACAGATTTAGAGTTTCGAGATTTGATTAGAAACTCGAGTCCACAGAAGGGGAAGCAGAGCAAGTACGCCTAAAAGGACGCCAAACCGGCCTCAAGTTGCATGTAGGTAGTAGATCCGGAAAAAGCTCGTCCTTGCCAAACGTGATGAAGCATCTTAATCTGGCCATCATGCGGAGATTAAAGAAACCTGGGTATCCAATCAATATGGATTATTCTGAGATAAAGACGTTCGGGAACCACGCGAAGAAACGAACTTCGGGGGCCTTCACGTTCCTGTTCCTCTTTTAAAAGTACTATCCAAGCCTCATGATGCCCTTCTTCTTCGCGGCGAGAATAGCGGATTTGATTGGAAAGTGCAGGAAGCGCAGACTGGGAGCCGTGTACCCAGCTTTCCTTTTCGGGTTGCTGAACTTTCACCTCAATCGCGATCGCATCTTGGATGGCAAATGAGGCGAAGATCTGATCATGAACAAGCCGGGTCATTCATCTCGACCGCCAGCATTTGCGGTAAGGTCCAGCTGTCGTGTTCCCGAACGGAAGCAAGATTGTACGGCGTCTGAAAGACGGGGACTCGTGCCACGCACTGATGTGTATTGGTTCGCGCACTCTCCACGAGCAGTGGAGTGGACAGAAAACCTCAAGGGGGACGACCTCCCGGAACGCCAACCCGCACGTTCTTTCCAAGTAGGCGAAGCTCCCGCACGGCAAAGGGTCTCGCGCGTATGATTGGATATTGGCCGTCCATATCGTATAATATAGGGACCCTGAAGGCGGAATTCGTTCGTCTATGGACGCACCGGCGAGTACTAGTCGTCTCCGGCCGGGGCTATATAAAGCCGGTCCGATCTATCTAGCATCAAGACCAATACAGGGAACTTTTAGATTAAGTTCAGGTCGGTCTACTCCATCCAACCTAAGTTGCCTCGCCGCCTTCCATTTGCGTCTAGGGCTGAAACCTTTTTCGTTCGCGGCCCCAGGGACTAGGGTTCAGGTTCTAGGTTTGTATCCTGGCGTGTGTTGTCCGAAGCGACGTCCCGTGCATCGTGGCGTTCCTTCGCCATTCTATGTCCCTGACTCGAAATTTGTCCGCGGCGTCAGAGCCTGGGCCGGTCCCCTTGTTCAAGTGACTGGCAGACAGGTGCATCGCGAAGTTCCCTCGTGTTCATCCGCTTCGATGGCGATCGACTGGCCCCGTCGCATACCACTCCACGTGCTCTTTCCGGAGATGTGTGTTTGATCGGATACCTCGTGCGTCGTCGTCGTTCGCTCGATCGACCGTGCAAGCGTTGCACAATAAAATTTAGCTGTGCCCATTCCATGGATGCCGTGCGTCTGCTTCGCTGGCATGGGATGGAGCACCTCCGAACATTACGACGACCCCAACAAGTTGAGGCAAATATCAATTCATACGTTTATCAAAACAAGACCCGCAACTGCAGGAAATGCTACCACCACTGGCTCTTCCTCTTCCATGTCGACGAACTGTGAATGTTGTCCTGGACTTGCCCCTTTCTCATCCCCGTCGAAGCTCCCTCTTCCCACATATCACCCTCGAAGCGTCCCTCGACGTCACAACTTGGAAATGACAAACTGTTCCCCCAGCTTGGTCCGATGAATACAAGCGGTGGGGCTAGGAGATCTCGAGCGACGTCGGGATGTTCGCTTTCGACTCTTTCTCATGCGTTGGACAAACTCGTCGTGCCGCCGCCCAGCAGGCCAAACACCAGTTTTGGGATTTGTCGGAATAGATAGAGTTTCCGATGACGACAGTACCCAAGAGAGCAGCAAAGGGAAAGCGAAAGATGATGCATCGTTACCTTTGTCTACCACACAAGGATCAAGGACGTTCGTGCGACCCACTGCCAGTGCTTCGTCGCTCAGGCGTGCGACGACTGTGACAGGAATTGGATCGGCGGTGGCCGCGAGAACGCCCAGTCGCACTGGGGTTGCGTTCGGGGAACCGGGCGACCGAAGGATTTTTGACAAGGCAGGAAATAGAGCGAGTAAGAAGACTAGCTTGTCGGGCAGGCAGCCCCGTCAAAGGTTCGGAGGTCACGGATGATCTGGACAGGAATGGTAGTCACGCGCAGCAGTCGAGACTGGACTTGGGCGGTGGAAAAGACGCTGAAGATGATGACGAATTCATGTTGCAAGACGCAACTACGGTTGTCAATCATGAGCAATATGCAAGACGTGTCGGCTGAGTCATCGATCAGTGGAGGCGCGAGTCCTGCTTCTCAAAAGCTGTCATCACCAATAGTTGGAAACGCGAGAGATGGCTTGAATGTCGAAATCTTGTCTTCTGCCATCATCTCTATGGACAAGGTGAAGCAGCGAGTGGTGTCCAGCTCGACGCTCAATCCGGTTTTGTCGGCACTAGAGAGTCTATCATCTTTTTACCACAGACTCTTACTCCTCCGAAACCCAGAGCGGTTAGTACGCCCACCGGGCTGCGAAGTTCGACCATCGTAGCAAGCAAGGACAGTATGGTTCTGGGAGCACTGGTTCCGGAGGTAATACTGAGGCGCGTGGCAGCGACAGCGCTGTGCTGGGCAATGGAGTAATGAATGGATCTGGCGGGGTCAAGAAATCCTTACTAAAGATCTTGAAACGTTGCGCCATATTCGTGGACGTGCGGACCGTGACGGAACAGGGTGACGATGTGGGGAGCTTGTTTATTGATATGCTGACTTGAAGGACTGAGTCGGTGCGCAGGTGAGGACCTTCCCCTTGTGCTTACAACAGAGGTGCAGACGTTGATTGACATCTAGATCATGGGTCGACTTGGTCAGACGTGCACGCATATTGTATACAAGAATGGGCTCCCGCATATGCTGACGTGGTATTGGTATGTCTATTGCTGATCTCGTTGGCCTCTCACTAACTCAGTCCTCCAACAAACGAGGGTGTATTGCGCTGAATGATCCCAATCCTATCGTCGTCGGTATAGCGTGGGTGGTCGAATGCGCCGGAAAATGTGCTAGGGTGGACAAGACATTCAAGATCGACATCGACATGATTAATGTGGCAGGTGATAGTGGTAAATTGGTGATAACAAGGTGCTCCCCTTGCACTCGAGTCTCTCATTCATTTCCTAACTGATTATATAGCGCCGGCAGTCTATGCTTCCGAAAACATTTATCCCCACTTTACCTGGTCCCGACAACCAGATGCCTACACACATCATGACATGTCCTCGGAGGCTGACAACCATGATGAAGGCACGACCGGTATAGACACGTCTCCGGGTATGAGATGTCTTTTCTTCCTTGTGTCGTTTTAATCTCACCACGCAACCCCGCAGCTCAAGATCTAGATGTTAGTAGCATTCGATCGACAATTTGCCATTTCTGGAGTGTGCCAGTGCGTGAAGACAAAGGAATACGTTACTGGGTGGGCAGATGCAGCTCCTCCCATGAGTGTAATGTGTGTAACTTGATTCTTGAACTATTGTTTCACCACAGTTGACTCGTGTCAAAACCCATACTCAGTGCTCACCATGATAGCCCACAGGCCTAGCCCTATCCTGATGGTATGGGTTTTAACAGAAGTTGACTAAACTTTTTGAACAACATAGTGTGTTCCAATTAGCATGTTACAATAAAAATATGCCTATTATATGTCCTGAAACAGGGCCTCTTTAAGTCTTGGTGGGGGCCATAGCTTTCAAGTTGAACTTTCTAAAAGCATCTTCCTAGTTTAAGTTCAAGTTATCCCCAATATCATGGTCCATAACACTCCTCATCTGTATTATGTAATAGTACTGATTGCCATCTGCTCTCAGTGGGTAAGCTAGATTGCTCCATGTCTCCATACAACATTTTCATTTAGGAACCAACATGCATGGATGCAACATGACCAAGTACATTTTGATAGATTCTGGATGTTTCAACTTTGTTTCACTCTTCATCTGGCATCTACCTCTCTGCTTCAAAACAACTTGATGCTTTGATTAAATTGCTGAGAACAGAGGATTATCAGATGACAATTTGAAGATATACTTAACATACTCATCCGATTCTGAAGAATGACATTCACAATCATCTCTACCTTTTCTTCTCTGGATGCCTTGCCATACTGATCAAAAACTTCCTTCATAGCTAGTTTTACCTTCTTGTGAATGCTTGATGTTTTGTACTTCTCAGCAGCAGATTGAAGTGGCTGAGGATCCTTTTGATGGAAAAGATAGAAAGAATGCTCCAGTATGAGTAGTATATCTGCAAATCAATAAAAGAGGTTTTGGTTTCAAAAAAGAAATGGAAGAGAGAAAAAAAGATATACCAATATTGGTTAGAAGAATTTTCTTCCATGTACCCAGATTCATCTATGATTTGCAGTTTTATTTGAATACACAATGAAATTAATGAGAAATATACAATACTATGAGGCTTCAGAATAGAAGCTTCTTTGCCACAAATATTGGACTGAATGATAAAATGTTATAACTGAAGAATAATATAATTGATTCCCATACAGTTTGATTATGAATAATCTAACAATAATAAATTGAATTGCAGTCTATAAAGAAAAAGCATGAAATAAAAAACTCACTGTCTATAAATAAGAATAAGAATAAGAATAAGAATAAGGTTCAAAATTGAATTTGCATGATAAACACTTACTGACTAAAATTGATACAAAATAATGTTTATTTTTTTATTTATTATTGATCAGAAATTCAAATAGTATCACAAGGACAGCAAGGAACTTACATCCTATGAGAAATAATAAGCACAATATATGATATGTGTGATGTATATTAAAAATGATACAGAACAACTCACAGTCTTGAAATAATTAAACAATCAGTAAAGAAAATGATTGAATATATAAAAAATGATATACTGCCTACCATCTGTGAGGAGTTCAAAATATTGATCATTAGTTCAATGATGCTTCAATGTGTTGCATAACATACCTTCTATAAATGTTGGAAAATGAATAGCGATAATGTCACTATAACTTTCCCAGTAAAACATAACTCACATGCATAATGAAAATAATAAGAATATATTGTTGTGTAAATGCAGAAAGCTCACCAGCTGAATGGAATAAGAGAAAGTGGGTTGAAAATGTACATCAATAATGGTAAATAAATCAATCATATGAAATATACTTTCTATAAATGAAATGAAGACAGAAAATTATTAAAAAACATAACTTATTGTTTGAAAAAACTAATCTATAACTTACCAACTGTTATGGTGAAATTGAACAAAATCATGGTATCATCAGCATTATAAATGCTTAAATCATTTCCTGACAAAAAACTCACCAACTGTAATTTTCAGAGAAAAATAGAGAATGAATGGACATGGCATGCATCAGCATCACCACTCTCTGCCACAATCCACAATCCACAACTCACTTCCCGTCATTTGAAGAGCAGAATGGAGAATAAATGGACATGGCATCATCATCAGCATCACCACTCTTGCTACATCCCACAATGCACAAGCAGCACAACTCACACGCTGTTGCAGAATAAATGGACATGGCATCATCAACATGACCACTTTCTGGGCACATTCCACATTCCACAACTCACATTCTGTTTCAGAATGAATGGACATGGCATCATCAGCATCACCACTCTCTGGCACATTCCACAATGCACAACTCACAATCTGTTGCAGAATGAATGGACATGGCATCATCAGCATCACCACTCTCTGGCACATTCCACAATGCACAAGCAGCACAACTCACACGCTGTTGCAGAATGAATGGACATGGCATCATCAGCATCACCACTCTCTAGTACATTCCACAATCCACAGCTCACATACTGTTATTCCCACATTGGAATGAAGTGATATAAGTCCAGACCATTTGACATATTTGTTGCAATGATAACCCACTTTCTACCATTGGATTATAATGATTAGTAACATATATTCAATTTATAAAACATATCTCACCCAAAAATGTGGAAACCATCTTGCCAGTTTTGTAGGATCTATAATCTCGATTTTGTTCACAGGAAATACAGATTGATGCAGCTCGTCTATGTTAGATATGACACTTTTTACATTATAGCCTTAGCCTTTGAAGAATATTCAACTTTCAGTACTCACTCTTGAACTGCAAATCTGATACACAGTGCCATGTTTATTTCCTGGGCAGTAACAAATAGCATTTGCAAAGCTTCCTCATTCAAAGCTCCTGCAGTCTTTTCCAGCAGTTTGTCACATCCATCATTTGAGTGGTGCATCCCTTGGATGCATTCAAATTTCATGAGCAGCCAAGCCATTTATTGGATAACAGAAAAATACCTTCCATCCGAATGCTACATTTTGGTGCATAGTTCAGTTGAGAAAGTCGACCCCATACATTAGCATTGTCAAAAATTCCATCAATGCACTCATGTGCCTTTGCCACCTTCTCCTCCCGTGGCAGCTTTCGATCAGCAAGGGCCCGGGATAGGTTGCTCATGGCTACAGCCAGTAGTGCATCAAACTTACTGAACAACACAATCACAGGCACTGGACAAGTGCCGGTGGTGAGCTCAAAGGAAGCTTATAAGAAATGAACCTACCATTTTTTGTATCACACTCATTAAAAAACATTTCCTCAGAGCGTTGGATTGTGCGATCTAATTTATCCATCAGTGTACACTGGCAGTACCTATACGGAGTGACAACCAGTCAACAGTGACCGCTTCCCGCACTGATCAAGAAGTTACCAGATAGCATGAATGCGTTTTTTGAGAAATGTCGTGTTTGCACGATCAATAATGAACTCCTTCAGCTGTTGGAATTCATGTGCGGAACCAGCCTCGAAGCCCCGCGAGTCATGGAAGACAAATTTGTCATTGCTCCGGAAAATCAACTCATTCCCGATGTCGTGTTCCCCGCGCTAGCGTCCATTGGTAAAGATGCGCGTCGAGTCCGAGTCCAGTAGTATGTCGTGATACTCACCCCCCTGGATCCTTCGACCTGTGTCAAATTAATCTGGTCGTACGGTTTGGTCACGGTAGGCCAATCATCCAGACATATCAAACTAAGCACGCACCTTGTTACCTTCTCCATCGTAGACCTCCGGGTCTTCGGTAGTGTTACAGATCGCGCGCAGAATAGTCGTCTTGCCAGTGTTCGCCCGCCCAATGATAAGGATCCTGAAGCGGCCAAATTTCTCTCGGATGTTTTCAAACCCGCCTGTTTTGTTTGTCTCCATATCTAGATTCCAAGTGTGAGCGTATTGTCGAAGAAACTTTGTGTGGAACGGAGAGTCGAAGCAGTAGTCACTGTGAGGGCGAGGGAGGAAGGGGAAGAAGTACGGCTGTGATCGATCCCATCTACTTCCGACATCCGCTTCCGGTGGTCGCCGGACATCGTCCGGACTCCGTACGCCGTTTTTAGTGAGTCGACCCGCATGGTTCAATTTGGCCATTCCTACTAACTAGTCTGCAGACCAGACCGAGACCCCGATACGGAAGAGAGGCTGCACTATCGTACAATCATGATCATTTCAATTCATTTGTGACGTTTCAAACAGGCGTCCCCGTTCCAGATTGACTGGGAGTACACGTTCTTTGGGAACCATTCTTCGACAAGAACACATTTAATCCATTTCGTATGTTCGTCGTCCATTAGCTGGGAGTCGGGTCTGAGGACTGGAACGAAAATTTGACGTGCCGTCACTTATTATAATGCGGTTCACTGGCACGTTCTTTACACGAGTCCGTCCCCGGTCTTTCGAGAAAGCCTTCCGCATCGTCCTCCACGGCATCAAGAGCAAGCGGAAACGAACGTCCTAGAAATGGTCCCCAGTGTATATGTGATATCTCTGGCTGCGTCAAATCTGGAATGTGGTCACCATGCGGATCCTTACATAAAGAGAACTGGGGATCTAATCATACGGAAGACATTTAGGAGCCGCGAGGAAGCATCCTCATGTTCCTGGTTCTTCACCACCGGCACCACAGGGCGAGAGGATACGATTGGATAAAAAGCATCTTGTGGCTGTACAGTGTTCTCCTCCTTGCTAACAATCGTGCAACATTGTCTTCGTCTTAGTGTATGGCAGCGTTTGGCATCTTCTGACGTCCAGCACTGGCCTCTCCAGCGGGAAGCGAAGCCTGCAAGGACTGCACGTTGCCAAATGTAGTGTGGCCTCTACCACGAGGACGGCGGTGTACCTGGCTTGCCTTTACTTGACTTAAAAGGCACGGGTCGGCTCAACCGCGATCGCGATCGCGTCTTGGATGGCAAATAAGGCAATAATCTGATCATGAGCAAGCCGGGTCACCCAAATCAACCGCCAGAATTTGCGGTGTGGTCTGGCCGTCAGGTTCCCGAACGGAAGCACGGTCTGGAAGACAGGGACTCGCGCCGCCACACTGATCAGTGTATTGGTTCACGCATTTTCCACGAGCAATGGGGTGGACAGAAAACCTCAAAGGGAACGACTTCGCGAAACACCAACCCACACGTACTTTCAAGTAGGCGAAACTCACGCATGGCAAAGGGTCTCGCGCACAGGATTGGACATTGACTGCCAAGCATCAGAATCTTGGAGGCGGTATTCGTTTGTCTATCTAGTGACCTCCGGGCCATAGCACGAGCGCTGATCCGATCTAACCCATCAAGACCAATGCAGGGAACGTTTAGATTAAGTTCAGGTCGGTCTGCTCCAATCAACTCAAGTTTGCCTCACTGCCTTCCGTTTGTGTCTAGGGCTGAAACTTTCTTTGGTTCGCGGCCCCAGGAACTAGGTTTCAAGTTCCAAGTTTGTGGCCTGGCGTGTGTTATCCGAAGCAACGTTGCGTGCATCGTGGCGTTCCTTCGCCATGCTATGCCCCTGAGTCGAAATTTGTCCATGGCGCCAGAGCGTTACCGTGACCTTTCTTGTTCTCCGGGCGGACGGGTGCGTCGCCGAACTCCCTCGTGTTTGTTCGCATTGATGGTGATTTACTGACTATCCATCACGCACCCCCTCAACGCGTTTTTCTTCTCGTGTGCAGTGTGCAGATGTTGTGATTGATCCGATACATCGTGCGTTGTCGTCGTTCATTCGTTCGACCGTGACAAGGACTTGGTAACCGGTACAAGTTGGCAGTGCCCGTCCCGTGGATGCCGTGCCTCTGCATCGCTGGACGGGGACGGAGTTTGGTGTCACGCTGAGTCGACGATCTCTTGAAGTTCACAGTCACTGAGACCTTCGTGATGCATTGTCCCCGCCCTTCCCCTTTCCCCCGCACTCTCTCCTCGCATAATCAATATCTCTAAACACCCTCCCGACGTCCGAGGATGAGCCCAATCCAGCCCTGTCGACTCTGTCCCTCGATGCCTTTGACTCTGCGCTTGTTCAATGGGTTCGTACGTGTACACAACTTACGTATATGATGATAATAGTGAGCTCGCGTCACAGACTCACACCTCGCGAAAGCGAGCCGACCAAACAAATAGATTCAAACGGCCAATCAAATGTGGGAACGGGAATGGACCTTGGAAAGTCAAGTACCCTCGAAACCCGGTGATGACGAGAAAACAATTTAGACACAAAACACGCCCCGTCCCCAACGCGACGCGACCGGGCAATCAGCGGAGTGATTCAGACCCTACTAGTATGAGACGAGACTGGAGACTGGGCAGTGGGTATGCCGGGCGCCGTGACCCTATCGGAATCGCTCATCCTTCCGCGTTGATCGTGGAACATATCCTGTAGCTCCCACTCCACCGTCTCCCTTCAAGTGTCCGACTAACTGTCTGTCTGTCTTTTTCTCAGATCTCGTTTCGAGATCCCGCTCGAGAGGAGGTGTTTACAGTAATATGATAAGTATAAGCATATTCAACGTTCTAAAGGTGCCGGCGTTCGTTCGCGACGCGTTGACTCAAGGTGGTGCTTCGTTCGGACTCCGCGTCTCTATTTTACAGTGTTTCTCGGGAATATTCTCCTACCTAGGCACAGACACTGGAGGCATGGGTCCAGAGCTCAGCGCATAGCATAGATATGCACTGCTTCGCATCTCGACCTGGCGGCGGGATTCCAGCGGATCAATGATACGGCGCGGCGACGGTTGGCCCGCGACTTCGCAGATGTATGGGACACATCCCTGTTTGATGACAACGAGGGGATCGATTCGATAGCATTCCGATGACTTTATTTATATATACAAGGATGAAGATAGGGAAGGGGCGGGAGATGATATGTGATAGTTGAGAGTGCGTAGTAGCAACTACATACCTGGCAAAGTACTGTAACTAGGGAAACTATGACGGACAAACAAAGGGTAGAACTATCATGGCAAAGGACAAGACGACGAAAGTAGAGGCAGTATGTACAGATCGAATCGATATGATCCAGGAACATTGCGTGCGGAGCATACCCTTGTGGCACACACTGGAGAGCACACGACACGAAGATGATCTATCCGACGATCATGGCATGATGTAGATGGATAGATATGCAGATGTCATCGGATGGATGGATGGATAGCGACCGAATTCATATTCATATTCATATTCATATTTCCAGTCCCGACTCCCGACTGATCGATCATCCAACCCCAAAACATGTTCCGGTGATCGACGGGATGGAGATGTCCGAAGTGAAGTGTGTTATCGTCCGCGGCAGAACCCGATGACAATGCCTACGATCAATCACGATCGTAATCGGTCTGATCTAATCTAATCTAATCTGTTCATTATACGCTACTTGCCATAATATCGTGATCGATGTTATGCAATTCATGCAGCAGACGATGGAAATCGACAAATTGCCATATCGACAAATCATCAAACGACACCTATCTCTCATCGGGACGCGACGGGTCGGCGACGCGGCACGGTAGTCTGCCAATGCAATGACATTCGATTTTCAACAGACCGATTGCAAGTTTTAGATCTCAACACATACAAAGATCCAAGACACTGATAGTAGTAAAGAAAACAAAGAAAACAAACAAGTATGTCGATGGAGCATTATCTACAAGATTCATACATTAGTGGGGGGTACACCCGTACTGAAATGCGTGACAAGACAAAAACAAAACAAAGAGGCAAAGCGTGCCCTATTACATTTTTCAAACAAAAAAAAACATACACGTTCACGGTGGCGAAGCACCACTAGACACCGAATGCGATGTCCTCAAAAATGACTGTTGTTGGTGCTGCGGCTGCATCTCTTGCGTATACGCTTTACCAGCCGTGGCCCACGGAGGCGGAGGAGGACCAGAAGCGTGATGAGTCCGTGTCGTAGGATGAGCGTGTGCATGCGAGTGAGAGTGCGTTGCGTGCTGGGAATAGTGTCCAGATGGCCCCTGCGAAGAAGACGCGCCGTGCCCACCAGATACTTGCTGCCCGTGCGGAGGCCCGATATGCGGCGTCCCCGAACTGGCGGGAGGCGGCTGGGGAGGGTGCTGTGTTGACACTGGTTGTGGAGTCTGCAGCGGCGGCGCCTGTTGAGACTGCTGCGCTTGCGACTGCGACTGCGATGAAATTTGCGACGGTCCTGGACCCCCTTGCCCTTGTCCCTGCCCCGATCCAGGCTCGCCGTCCACATTCATGTTCATCGGCATGATCTGAAACGAACTCGTGTGCACGCCCATTTTGTCCATCTCCCCGTTCCCACTCGAACTGCTCCCTGATCCCCCAGCGGAATTGGAAGCGGTGGCAGCCGCCCGGGCAGCCTTTTCGTTTTCTGCTGCGCGCGCAGACGCGCGGAGCATCTCCATGTCGATGCGCATTGCCGTTCCGGATCCACCGTCGGCAGCGAGCGCCTTGTCCCGTTTGCGCACGAGCTTGGCATAATCTAGACAAAACGAGAGAAAGAGGATGAGCGAGGCCAGCGTAGCAAGACAGACGTTACGCACGAAGACCACACGCGTTACACAACGTCCGGGCTCCGTCCGGACCTCGCCGCCACTCTGGTGTTTCTCTGATGTTACATGAATGGCATTTGCCGGGGGGCGTGGCACGCTAGCGTTGCAAGTCCATTCAGCCACGCCCTCGGATCCACGGAAAGAAAAAAAAGAACAGAAAAAAAAGGTGCTCACACTTCTCTTTCTGTATTTGCCTTTGCCACCGCCGACCGCACCGCCGACCGCACCTGCCACAGAACCAGTACCACCAGCGGCCGCAGCTGCGGCCGCCAAGCTCGTCGTAAGCGCACGCTTAGTGCGAATAATCTCCATGTCTTTCTCGGCAGCACTTCGTTCAGCAGTTGTTTGTCCACCCCCTGGAGCTGTGCCGGGCGAGCTCGAGAGATGAAGCTGTGAAACGTGTGGTAAGTTACTTGAGGTCTGCGTCTCTTCCCAGGGCCGTTTGGGCGCACGCGCGTCAAGATCGATCGGTGCACCACCCGAAGCACCACCTGCATTTAGTGCGGGATGAGAATTGGCCCTGTCACCAAACGCGGGTGATGTGATGGACGAATGGGGCGCGGAACCAGCAGGTAAAGTGGATGATGACGATGATGCAGATGCGTTTGCTAATTTGCCCGAGGAAGGCGATCGCAAAGATTCAAGAAGTCGAACGACTTCTTGAGCACGGTGAGTCATCTCCGCGAGTTCCTCCGCAGATGGTTGCACGAGAGGCGTCGATGATTGTAGTTGCGCTGTATAGAGAAGATCAGAAATCAAGAAGATAATCAGAGCAGAAGAGGAATTCGCAACTGACCATAGCGAGTGGCAAAATTGTAAAGCGCCGCGCAGTGCTTCAACACCTCATGCACGACGCCTTCCCTCTCTCGATCTCGTTCCCTCTCCCTCAACTCCTTCTCCCTCAGCTCCGCGAGCCGCTCGCGTTCTTTTTCGCGTTCTCTTTGACTTTCCCGTTCGCGTTCGCGCTCCCGCTGACTTTCCCGCTCCCGCTCCCGTTCACGTTCACGTTCCCGTTCTTCCCGTTCCCGTTCCCTTTCATGCTCGCGTTCTCTCTCCCTTTCTCGTTCCCGCTCGCGTTCGCGTTCGTCTTCGGCCATAGTGTTCATAGGAAATCTCGCCTCCCTGGCATGCATGGTATCTGCTGGTGAAACAAATGCAGGACGCGTGCCCTCGGGATGATGTATCTGCTGTTGTGCTTGCGAATGAGGATGCGCTTGTGTGGGATGTGTGGGATGTACAGCCTGAGCAGGTGGATGCGAGGGGTGCGATGACTGAGGACCATGGGAATGCTGGGACACATGAGACGGATGAGGAGTCGGTTGCGGCGGCGGAATGTAAGACTGCGATTGTGGATGTGAATGCGGTGCGACGGCATTAGACGCATGTTGTGAATTTGATGCTGGTGATCCGTTATAATTTGGCACTGTATGCTGGGAGTATGACGACAAACTTGACGAGTAACCGTGCGGTTGTCCGTTCTGTCGGGTGAGCTGGTGCTGTGAGGGTGGTGCGGAGGGCGGAGGGCGCTGCGAAGGCACGACCGGCGGGACCGACGCGGGATCAGGAGCGGCATACCCGCCACGAGAAGGCTCTGGGTTGCCAACCGAATACGCACCAGCAGAACGTGAATCGCCAAACGGGGGGCGCTGATCACCAGGAACATAATGAGTAGGTGCTAGTGCTGGTGGACCACCATGCCTCTGATCGGCGGGTACATAGGACGCTGTCGGAGCGGAGGTTTCCGGGGGTGCGTATCCATGTCTGGCGTCTTGAGAGATGTATCCAGACGATTGCCTCGTCTCTGCGACATACTGAGCAGCTGTCCCTCTATTACTTGCATGCGGCTCTTGTGCGTGGGTAAATCCAGCACGCGAGTCCTGTGCATGTGGGGGACGAGGTGGACCTTCCGAATGATAGGCGTGCCGAGTGGGAGAATCTTGAGAGTATCTGGTTCCTGAACGTGCCGCGGGCTCGGAAGTGTGGGACTGGGTGTGGGTATATTTTGTTTCCTGCGTATATGCGGTCGACCGTTGCTCCTGAGGGTAAGGGCGAGCTACCTCGGACTGAGGTTGCGGTGGGACGTGTGCGGGAGCCTGTGCTTGGGTATAAGACGTAGGAGGACGTGTAGAATCTGCTTGGTGAGTATAGGTTGGACGCGGTTCGTACGACTGAGAGTGTCTTGCATCTATGGGAATGGATGCGGGGACAGGGGCGGGGGCAGGAGGGTGGGTATATATTTCTTGACGCAACTCTACGCGCGAATCTGCGACTTTGGGCTGTGAGTGTGTGTAACGAGCGCGATCTGGGATCGAGACGCGAGAGTCTCTGAGAGATTGCGAATCGATTGAGGGTGAGGAGTGGGTGGGAGACAAGGGCTGAGGATTACGTACCTGGAGTCCTGTACTTGCGGATGTCCGCGAACAGGGGGAGCCGCTGGCTGGTTTTCGTAAGGAACGGTGGACCTGGCATCCTCAAAAGGATACGAAGCTGGCGGGGGGACGTAATGAGGAGAGGGATGTGCGTGCTGGTGCGGATGGGGTGGCTGAGTCGGCGTTGGGGTGGGAGAAGGAGGCGGGTGGGGGAACGCGGAAGTTGGGGTTGGATAAGGCTGCTGCTGAGAAGTGTATGAAGGAGCGCCGTTCGCGGACGCAGGGCCATAGGATTGGGAAGTAGAAGGGCTAAAGGTGGGTGAGGTCGAGTTCGCGGGATATCCAGGTGGGGACTGGTTGTAAGGGGTATAGGGCGCAGAAGTAGAGGTGGACGAAGCTGGGTAGGAAGCGGCGTACGAATTGGATGTGTTTGGAGTGTACGGAGATGGCGGTTGGCCGGAATAGGTCCCCGAGCGATGTTTGGCAGGAGCGCGGAATGCCGAGGACGTGCGCGCAGATGCGATAGCGGGCGAATCGACGGTGGTGGGTACGAGCGGTGTTGAGCGGGCAAACGACGAGGACTGTTGCACCTGGGACGGAGGAGCGGGAGGGGGTGGGTGTTGCTGTTGTTGCTGCTGCTGTTGCTGCCAGGCAGAGGGGTCGTGATCGTGCTGCTGCTGAGCCTGGGCTTGAGGGGATGGCTGGCCCTGAAAAGCAAAGGGCTGACGCTGGACATACGCGGGTGCGGCTGTCGGCGTCGATGTAGTATAACCATACGGAGAAAAGTTGCCATTGGTTGGCGGTGCTGTTGGTGCGGGCTGAGGATGTGCGGGTGCGGGTGGGCTGACGTCCTGGTTGACGTCGAAGTAGGCCGAGTCTGGCGGGGTGTCGTGTTGCTGTCCCGGGGGCGGGTTATACTTGAAATTGAGGCTCCTGAGGGGCGGGAGAGTAACATCGTTAGGCTGTGACACGTGCGGGGGTTGGCTTGGCTGTTGGTAGCCGCGGTGGGCATGCGAGGAGGCCATTGAATTTGTGAGGCAGTGTCGTTGCGCCGGGTCAGTTGACTGGCATAATAACGTTGAACGAACACGAAATATCGCCGATGTGATAGATCTCTCTGCTCGACTGTGTCAGACCAAGGAGAGAAGAAGAAAAAAAAATGAAAAATGAAGGGGGGGAGGAGGCGTTGTTCGTGTTCGTGAGTATCTCCCGATGGCGACGGATCTCACTTGCTCCCGCTGGCACGATGCAAATCTGCAGCTGTATATCTTCCCACGGACCCGAATCTCGCCATACCCAGATTCCCCCGATTCCCCGATACCCCAAGAACGACACGTACCTAGTAGTAGTACTTGTTTGCAGTGGGTCTTCCGTGCATCCCACAAAACCCCTCCGTATAAGAGGACATCCAGTGGCTGTCCGTCGTCCTGTCATTTCCCCTCTACCCACACGACCCAGACCCAGACCCGGGCCCACCCCTGCCTGCCACGCACTCCGGTCACCCCAAATCAACTCCCTCATCACTCCCCTCCACGCCCTTGCATGCATGTCTGCTCGCGATCCCATCCGATCCATCTTCCCTTTTTTGGTTCCCCTTTTGTATTTCCCGCCGTGGCACCCCGGATTGCCGTAAATGGAACTTCTCCCCTGAGATTTATCTCCGACTTCCACGTGTCTCGCCGCATTTAGATCTCGATACGTTCCAGTCCTCCTCCTCGTGCACTTCCTCCACCACACCGCAGTCGAGTCCGCCCTGCTAAACTCGTTCGCGTTTTATCCCTCTGCGTTTCCATCTTCGCTTGTGCCTCGCACACGCTCGCACTTTTTGACACCCGTGGAATCCACGGCCATCTTTCACCTTCATACACGTGTCAGCTGGCAGCACTTCCTCTCTTCACACCTCAGGCTCTCTTCACTTACAAGCTCCGCTCCGCAGCCCCTGAGGCAGCCTGCTCACCGTTTCAACGAGTCTAATACACATTGTTTATCACCGCGAATTCCTTGATCCAACCTAATTCCAATCTCGCCCTTCTCGATCGCGCGGTCTCCGCATTCGAAGCCCTCCGTCGTCCGTCCATCATTCCGATTTTCCGCACAGCTCGCTGCACCTCTTCTCGCTTCCGTTTCCAACCGCCCTCGATGGTCACTATTCATCATCCGAAGCGTATGACCAAATTTCTTGATGCCTCCCTTCATTCTCCTTAATTTCCCTGTACCGCCCAACAGCTCTTTCTTGTCACCTTTGCACGGGAATGAGATTGCCTTCATTAAAATTCCTCCGATTTGGTACGTTCATCGTAATATTAACGTACTCGATACGTATCGGAGCCGTGGTTCTCCTTTGATCTTCACTTGTCATTACCGCCCAACTTGATGGGCGTGTCTGCTGCCAGTGCTCTCCATTCTCGGTCCGTCTATTCGGCCTTGGTTCAACCCCATTTGGTTACAAGGATCACAACGGGGACCTCTGTCCTTGCTTCTTTCGAAATCAGTTCTTCCTTCGTTCTCAGAGCGTGCTCGCTGACGTTTTTGTGCTTCAGAAAACGTAGTAGAACCGCTTCATTCTGCCACGCTTGACAAGCTCGGTGGCGCTCCGCCCCTGAAATTTTGTCACAATATACTTGAGCTCTTGAAATCATATCTAGAACTGGAATCGTTTACTCCACGTGGACCTGGCGGCCTACAACTTGCTTAATGTGTCCAACTCTTGGAACCGAACCTGACGGTTGCTGTTCGGGGGGCATGTTTCGATATGATACACGATTTAGTCACTCATTAGGGTAACTGAAGGCTGAGCGGCCACCCAGCCCTTCAATGATTTGAATAATTAAGAATTACGACAACGCGACGACTTGCCGTATGGACGCGCGTCGGTCGCGATCGTTCGAACCGCGGGCTCCAGAACCCTGTCTGTTGTAGGTGCATTTGCATGTACAGTAACCAACCAGCCTGATTGATTGCTTGATTTATTAGGCTTCGGACGATCAAGTATTGCCCGCACGAAGGCGATGTATAAGCATCACGCTCCTCGGAAGGCTGGTTTGTTTATATTGCTTGGCTCAAGCATTTCACATATCACGCGCACGTTGCATGATCACAGAACAGTCTCTCCCGGGCCATGGTCCTTTCTACTCCGCGTCCCCTCGCGGCGACGTCGTGCGTCCACCTCAAACGATCACTATCCGGGATGCAGCTCACCGGTCCCGGTACGTTGTCGTGTCCAATATTTCCCTTTCCTCCCTTTCTGTCTTCTTTTCTCTTTGCGCATTTGGTCAACGGGGTTCCGGGATTAAGTTTTGTCACCGAGCTTCTACTCTACTCCGTTTTCACATTGGCACGCCGCACCAACGACATCGTACATACAACACGTCACATTATCCGATGTCCAGCCCTGAACAACGAAAGAATCAGAGGAAATAAGAAGGACGCTGCCACATCGGCCCGGATCACGGCGTTCGCATCGTTCTAAACTGGGAGCAAGTTTAGAGGAACAACAATGAAGTACCCCGCGATGGTCGCGTCGCAAAGTCGTAAACCAAGTGTCTTGATGATGTGCTATATATGATCATCGCAGATCAACCCATCGAGACAATAGCCCATCCGGATCCCGCGATACGTTAGCGAACAGCAAGCGTTCGTATGAAAAGTTGCCCGCTTGCGCGTTTTCTCCCGGTTCCCCAGATTGCACAGCACCTGTGCTTCGTTCCCTGGCGAATGTTCATTTATCGAGGCGCTCGCGTACATACTATGTACAAGTTAGGTATGTGACTGTCGTACATGTGCCAACATACAGGTAAGTATGCCGTACGAATTCAGAAAATTACTAATCTATGGCCGTGTCTGTCTGGCCATTGAATATGGTTCAAAGATTCATCGCTTGAGGGACCGGGATGTTACGCGAGCGTTTGACGTCCGTACGTGTCTACTTGTAAGGAGCGCCGCGTTTGTCTCTTTTCATTTCCAGCCCGGGGAGGAGGTTGCAAAATGGAAGTACAAGTACTCGCTTAGGTGTGCATATAGATATATTTGTGTACATGTGTGTGTGCGTATGTGTCTACCATGAGCCTAGGCTATGGCAGGCCGTCGAGATAGAGTTCACAATTGAGACTTGATTGGGTGTAGACCGTGTATGTAGCACCTCGCTCAGGGACGAAGACTATCTCACTGGAATGATAGATAAGTGATCATTGATATTTGGATTTGTGACGACCGGAGGCAAGCTCGATCGTGTCTCGGGAATGCGGAAAGCGAGGGGGAACAGCAACACGTGCTCCCAACTTCAGCGTTTGCACCCGTTCAAGCAGGGGTCAAGTCTCAGATCTAATTGAGGGGCGGACGCCCCTGGTACGACCAATGCATTGCAATTCAACGTATCGATCATTTCAGAGTTAGATTTGAGTTTGTGAACCGTTGCGCCTCAAAATATTTTTGTTTCCGAATCCATCAATGTGTTGGTAGGCACACTGGCCATTGCGCCTCCATCGCGCCACATATGGCCCGTCAAGTGGCGCCTATCCAGGCGTAAACCACTACATTGGGTAGAGGATGAGATGAAGACTCCCCGGGAGACAAAGGGGAGGGGAGGGACCCAGCGAGTCGACAACGGTCGACAACTCACCGCGATCCAGTTTTCTCTTCCGCGTGTGCGAATAATTGGGCTTTCGTTTGCCGCATCATCGCTTGGAACATTGAACGCATGTCACACCCTGATCAAACGACCATCAAATCACACGATGGACCGCATTCGATGCGCATCGTATGGACTTGGCCGTGGCGGCGCCGCGCCCGTCCCGCTCGCAAACGATCGATTGATTCAATTTTTATGATTCGGACGGCGGACGTGCGCCACTCGCGATGGATCGCCGAGGGGGCCTGCCAAGCTTCTCAAACCTGAACAATGCCGATTAGTTATGTGAGCCATTACGATCATATACATATACATATGCCCATGATGATTTGAATCCTGAAATACATACTTACTAACCATGTCTCACCAATGATTAATGGCGGCACCGCCACGTCCAACACGATGGCAGCATCCGATATATCGAATACAGCCCTCGCGTGTGATGACAAGTTTGACGTTCATGTAGTCAAGACGGAACAGCGGCAACTTCCTTGTCCAAGATGAGTCATGCGCACGCAAGGATAGTTACGCCGAAACTTACCTCGTCGAAGCTCGATTCGCACCGGGCCTTTCGTTAGACTCTTTCCTTTTCCAAAATAAAATAACGCCACCGTTTTTCTGCGATCAAGGGTCGAGAATTTCAGTCTTCAGGCCTTCAGGGCCGGAGCGTGAGATCATCAAAATAGATGCCGGCCAGATAACGAGCGGGATTCTGATCAGAAGCGGAGACCGCGAAGGAAACCAGAACTCCCTGGTAGTTTTCTTAGGCTTGTTTCTAGAACGGGCCTATCGGATAGGATCGACCCGGCGTGATGCATGATGAACGATACGCCCAACCTCGACTTGGGAGTAAACCGTTATCCGTCGAGCTCATCCGGGTCATCCCCAGCCCTGAAGACCAGATTCATTCCTTCGGTCCCATTGATGCGGGATGGAATTTCAACCAAGATCACCGTATCGCGAATGACGACTGACGCGATCGCGCCGAGGGTGTTTCCAGGTGACATCGACCCTGCGCGTAGCTTGCCAAGATTCGAATGATCAAGCCCACGCCGAGATCATGTCAAGCGATTGTCCCTACTAGTACTAATAGCGTGCTGCGATAAACGCGATCGGAATGTCGACCTATCTATCACCATCGACGCGTTAAAAGGTACCGTAAACGCATCGTGAGGAGATTCTGCCAATGCGGCAGGTAAGTAGTGAAAATCGATGACCGAACAAACGACGCTTTCTATACTATTGCCAGAAGAGAAACAGAATCGATAGATCACATGCTTGGACTGTCAGGCGCAGTCAGGCTCTGGATACATTTGGCCCAGATAAGTGAATCAATGATCCAGGCATGCTACGAAGTCAAAACCGACACTCCAACACCCAGCAGGATCAACAACATCATACAGTCCACCCCACGCAAATTCGTTCACAACCGGTAGACAAACACCTCCCCGAAACTCGATCCCAGTGCGATCAATCCCCGCACCTCGTCATAGTCCAAGCACGACCAGTCATTCCCACCGCCATTCCCACCGTTCTCGAGAACGACCTTGACGTGCGCCTCTGGCGACCCCTGATTCAGTAAACCGGGAAAGAGGGCAACGACGAGCGCCTCGCGCGACGCCCCGGGAGTCATCTCCATGGCCACGGCCTCGGTAAAGGTGCCGTCAGTGATCAATCCGCCTACGGCCCATTCCGTGGGCTGAACCCAAACTGCCGTTCCATAGGATCCGACGACCATGTCGCTACACCTGATCGGACCCCGATGTTGAGAAGACAGCGTGGATGCTAGACTAAAGGGAGCTGAATCGAACTCGTCTCCGACCGGGGTGGCATCGTGAGAAGCGTGTGGGTGGTCACGATCAAACGTCATGAACTGAAACTGTTCGGTGGGTCTCCACGGGTCTCTTCCCTTGTTGCGGACCAGCAGTGTCAACTGTGGCTGGACGGAACTAGCAAAGCATAACGACGAAGACGATCTTAATGCCAACGACACACCGTCAACCCAACCAAACGATTTGAAAACGCGAGGAAACGTGACGTTGAGATCTTCGCCAGGTAACACCAACCGGGGTTGTTCGAAAATGCAGATGGAACGGGCCCTCACTACAAAGACACTCCCATGGGCAAAAACGACATCCAGCGGTTTATCCTGCACACGCTTGAGTGCATGACGACCAAGAATGTGCAGATCGATCTCATCACCTGCCACGCATTTGGATTTTTCAGCAACGCTTGTTCTTGCGTCTTCCAATTCAGTATCAATGTTTCCGAATCATGGTCGCACAGAGCTACGATGTCCCCGTTGAGAGCGATCGGTTTCCTTGGCGTGTCCAACGTCCTTTGTGATTGGATCCTTACAACGCCTGCTTCATCTTCGGAGATGGCGAGGATCTCGACGGTCATGCAGCTAGATACGGTTTAGTAGATACACCCGAGCATGTTTTCAACACGAACCCGGCTCGCTGGACGGAAATGGCAATCGCTGCGTCGGACTCGTCATCCGTATTCACGACGATACCATTGAACAGCGCTTTCGCAGGAGTCCAATGCGCAACTTCCTGGAGAGTATCACAATCCCTGACGGACAACGTCCACCAGATACCGACACAAGTCATGATGATCCAGGTTCGACCACGACGAGAGAGAAACTTGATTTCTTCGATGGCTCCGCATTTGATATGAGAGCGTACGACCTGATGAAGTTTAGTCGTCGTGGACCGCCAGTTGAGACCGAGTTGGTAGGCTCGGAGCGTCTGTCGTTCAAGATCCTTGGCGGAGAACGATGTCAGGGGGCGCTTTGGGAATGGAATGCCTTTTAGGAGGATCTCGCGCGTGCAGATGGTCCTCCAAATGGCGTGTTCTTCAGATACGAGATATAGTCGCCGAGATGCCTATCGAGGAGGAAGCGTGAGACTGTTGGAATGTCGAGCGATAATATTCACCCACCTGTCGAAGGAGAAGAATCTCGGGGATAGAAAGTGCAGTGAAGATGCAGATGAGGATGTCGTGATTCAGTGCATCCAGAGAAATAGACATCTATTCGTAGCTTGGCTTGCCCGACGAGGTAGCAATATCAATAGCGTTTGATCATAAGTGGGGGTGGTGGAGCTCGGGAGAGTGATCACCGTCCAAAAAGGCAAGTCCAGATTAGAGTCTTGACCAAGCTTGTAGAATGGCCCCAAAAGAACCAACAAGACACCAGCTCTCTTCCCGACTACAGTATCAGTCGCGCGTCCCTGCATTCCTGCAAAAGTTCCACGACAAAGTCAAAGGCATCGCGACAGAAGAAGACGAAGACCAACCACAATACTACGACGACGGATCAGGCAGACCTCCCATCCCCGTTCGCCCAGCAATCCCACAGCGCCCGAGTGATGATCCTACGAGTGCTGACGAAGACGAGGGCGACGAGAAACCGCAGGTCGTCGTGTTGAAAGCGGGGAAACATCTCACAGAACGAGAGGTGGAGAACGAAA
>JBBPNU010000141.1:0-26827 GCA_038091055.1 Leccinum angustisporum
CATTTCCCTTCAGTATACTCCCCTGGATCACATGGCAGACTCCCTTTGTGCCCACGATTTTCAACGTAGAAGCGCCCAAGCAGGAAATTGGCTGGGTCGATCCACGAATCCTCGGCGGGCAATTCATCGACGTGAGCTTTTCCCTCCCACCGACCCACCTGGCCCCTCACTTCCCCAGTTCACGACCCCTAGATATGGTGAACCGTTGAATATCATCATATCTAATCTATCCGACCCGTTCGTTCTCACCGACGAGGGTTTCCGCTGGTACTACAAGTAGGCCGGTCTTGCTCCCTGCACCTCGCAAGCACCTGGCTCACGTTCACGAGGTCTATCGGCTTCTCAGAGGAGTGCTTGGGCTTGCATTACGGTCATGTACACAAGGCCGACCTCGGCGACGGAGACGGCAGAAAATCAGAGCACATTCTCGCGCGTCAACATTATTTCCCATGGTGGGGAACGTGCTGGGAGAGCGTCATTGGCAAGTTACAACTTGCAGTCTTTGTCGCATCTGCGTTTTAAACATCACGTCCAGGGGGAAATCATTTCCGCGCTTGGAAGCAGAATGGAACCGTTGCTGATACCGGCGCATGGTTCCTTGGGTGCGTCAAAAGAAACTTTGCATGTCTCGACAAGCTACTTAATCCATCGTGACATTCATTTAGGGTCTCAAAGGAACTGGTTTGCTAATCTCGAGTATCTGCATCACTATTCTTTCACTGAGTTTCCGCTTCAGGACGCTAACAAGCACCACATGATCGTCCCTGACGGTTACAACATCGGGCGTGACCTGCTGGTCCGGTCTGCCATCTCCGGAAGCTCGTGGAACGGCATCCAATGGCTTACAGATGTAGAATGGCGCGAGGGGCTTCTCGAACCAGGCTTCAAAGGTATTGTTCACCCAGCCGTCAATCTACATGTCGCTCACTCTCCTCCGCGAAGGAATCAACCACGCCATCGCGCAAGATGGCCGTATTGCCATCCTAACAGTCCACCGCGTCGTCTAACTGCTTATTCATTTTTCTTGGACAACTCTTATTTATCCTGGAAACTGCAACTTGTTTTATGGGACGGTGTATAAATACCACCTAGATTTTTTGTACCCATCTACTACCTGCAATCCCCGTCCTTTTGTACATGTATATACCTTGTGTGTTGTTTTTGTTCGTTAGATCCTCTAGCTACTATTTATTAGAATGGGACATTGTTATCGCATGAATCTGAAAACGATGCGTTCCATTGACAAGACTGCCTACTTCATCTATCGGTCAACAATCCATCTCTCCATTATAAGTACAACAAAACAAAAATGCACGGACTAGTACATACTACAGACAGTGGTAACACATCGCGAGATGGAACAACAATTACAGGTATATAGCAGAAAGCATCGAGAACCGGTATACTTGTCGGACAACATTAACCCGAGCACATCAGGCATGCCTCCTTGTTTTCGAGAGAGCACAAAAGCTTGGCTTCCTCCGCTTCACGGTCTTTCTGACGTTGCAGGGCGGCAGCATACTCGGGATCGATTTCTCCATTCCCCGCACTCGTCGAGCTCGAAGCACCACCCAGCGACGATGAAGAAGCGACTGGAGCAGTCGCGTTGGTACTGCGTACAGGAGAGGGCAATGCCGAAGGGGTTGATATGCTGTTGCCATTCCGCTCCGGTCCAGGTTTGTTGGACGACTCCAGCATCTTCGCAGCCTTGATAGTGCTCTGATCGATCGTAAACTGAGTAGCCTGGGCGGCCGGGCGTGTCCGAAGGTAATACATCCCGGTCTTCAACCCCTTCTTCCATCCGTAGAAATGCATGCTCGTAAGCTGACCCGTCGTAGGAGCCTGCAAATGGATGTTCAAGCTCTGACTCTGACATATAAAGGCGCCACGATCTGCAGCCAAGTCGATGACTTTTTTCTGGCTAATCTCCCAAACAGTCTTGTAGATCGCTTTGACATCGTCGGGGATGCTGGGGATGCTTGCCACTGAGCCATTGTGCGCAATTATCATGTTCTTCATCGTGTCGTTCCAGAGACCACGCTCAACCAGATCTCTGAGAAGCCATGGACAAACAACCTGAAATTCACCGGCGAGGACACGGCGAGTGTAGATATTGCTGGGGCTCCTTCAGCACCAGCTCGCAGAAGACAAAACAAGCAAACGAACCTGGTGTAAGGTTCAAAGCATTCATTAAACCCAAGGATCTGGCTCGTCGAGGCCGTAGGCATAGGGGCCAACAGCAACGAGTTTCTCAATCCATGTTGAGCAATTTTCTCCTTCAAGGATGTCCATTCCCATAGATCGGTGGGCGTTATCCCCCAGAGATCATACTGAAGTTGGCCGTTGTCCGCAGGACTACCGCGGAAAGTTTCGTAAAAACCTTCCTTTTCGGCCAGCTCACAGCTAGCCTCGAGGGCTGCATGGTAGATTGTCTCGAAGATCTTCAAGTTTAGCTCCCTGGCCTCTGTGGAGTCAAAGGGAAGACGGAGAATCATAAAGGCGTCAGCCAAACCCTGCACGCCAAGGCCGATGGGGCGATGGCGCATGTTGGATTTACGGGCTTGGGGGACAGGATAGTAGTTGACCTCGATGATGCGGTTGAGGTTGTATGTTACAACTTTGGTCACGTCGTGGAGTTTCTGGAAGTCGTATTGGCCGTTCGTGATGAAGGTAGGGAGGGCAAGTGAAGCAAGATTGCAAACAGCAGTTTCATCAGGAGAGGAATATTCAATGATCTCAGTGCAAAGGTTCGATGACTTGATTGTCCCGAGGTTCTGTTGGTTAGACTTTCCTAGACGGGGATGAGGTGGTGACATCGAGCAACAAAGACGCACTCACGGTTAGCGGCGTCTTTGTAAACCATGAAAGGTCCTCCGGTCTCGATCTGTGCCTCTAGGATGGCATACCAAAGTTTCTGTGCGGGAATCCTCCTACGCGCACGACCTTCCTTTTCGTATTTCTCGTACAGGGCTTCGAACTCATCGCCCCAGCAGTCAGCCATCCCAGGGGCTTCATTGGGACAGAAAAGACACCATTCCCCGTTAGCCTCCACACGCTTCATGCTAAAATGTTTCAATCAGGCTGGTGCATAGCGTGAGGACCAATCGACGCACAACAGATCGGGAATCCAAAGGGCATAGAAGAGGTCACGAGCACGAGCCTCTTCTTTTCCGTGATTCTTTCTGAGATCGATGAAATCAAATATATCGTTATGCCAAGGTTCCAGGTAAATTGCGAAGGCGCCAGGGCGCTTGTTCCCCCCTTGGTCAACGTAGCGTGCCGTTGCATCATATGCACGAAGCATGGGTACTATGCCATTTGAGTAGCCATTGGTGCCTGCAATGTATGATCTACAAGAAAATGCGTCTGCGTTGAGCGACGAGCGACATGAGAAATATGCTTACCCCGTGGCCCGAATACAATGGATGCTCAAACCAATACCACCGGCAGTCTTGCTGATCATTGCACAAGTTTTCAGGGTATCATAGATGCCTTCGATAGAGTCATCCTGCATGCAAACAAGAAAACAAGAGCTGAGTTGTGGGTGAGGCGTGCCGGCGTTGAAAAGTGTCGGCGATGCATGCGTGAAGTATCGTTCAGACATTAAATTATACGTTTCCATGACGCGCTCCATGTTATCTCCGTGAATGCCGACAGCCACTCGCATGATCATGTGCTGAGGACGCTCTGCAACACGACCATTGATTCTGAGTAGATAAGATCTCTCAAGGGTCTTGAACCCGAAGCTATTCGAGCCAGTTAATCGATGAATGTTCAGGGTGATGATGACTCACAAGTTGTAGTTGAAATCACGGTCATATATGATCGCGGAATCCAGAGTTGCAGCATGCTTTTGCACCACGCCGTAGGTATCGTCCGAGATCATACCTGCGGGTTGGCCATTCTTTGGATTGACTTAAACCAAACCATGAGTCGAGTACTCCAATGCACATTAGAGTGACGTACCGTATTCGTAGAGGTCCTTGATCACTGCGGAGAAGCTCTTTTTTGTTTCCTTGTGCAGGTTAGATATAGCGATACGCGCTGCAAGGACAGCATAGTCTGGGTGTTTTGTAGTAAGGTAGGCAGCGGTTTCTGCGGCAAGATTCTAAAGCAAGGTTGAGATGTAGTAAACTAATACGCGCAAGGAACTGACATCGAGTTCGACAGTAGTGACACCTTGGTATACACCAACAATGACCTTTTTTGCCACCCTGGATATAATCAATATCTAGTACAAAGTATCCGAAGAGAGACTCACTCGATGGGGTCAACATAATCCAGATCCAGACCATAGCAAAGCTTATTTATCCTCGCGGTGATCTAGTACTCGATTCAACAAATTATCGTGACGCAATGTACGCGGATGTCTACCTTATCGAACTGTACATGCTCCTTACGCCTGGGCTAAAGTGTTAACAAGACGCGTCGCGTCACGCTTGGAGAAGTGTCTTACCCATCTGCAATGGGAACGAGGAGCCACGGTCAGCCTGCGTTGATAAGGGCAGCTTACGAACACTGACCTCTCTTGAAGACGTAGGCCATGAGTGAGTGATATCGATGCTACTGAACTGAGGTGGAGATGGTGGGACTAACGAAAGGGAGCAAAGACGCGCCGCGACGATTTTAAACGAGATTCCGCGTGACTGATCGTCACGAGTCGCGTTATCAAACAATGTCACACCGCGTCGTGTTGGTCACGTTGATGGGGCTGACCAAACGATATGCCAAACGCCCCGCTGATCCATACGGGCGATCCTGCCTACGCCTCGCCCGTCATCCGTGCACCCTCACCCGGTAGTTCCATCGGCACAGCGCATGGACCCGACGAATCTAGTCAGTCCGACTCGGAGCTCAGTCAGGAAGCGTTTGAACAGAAATGGTCCTCAAAGCTCAAGTTGGACGCTCCAAGGATCGAGGAAGAGCTTATGTCGTTTTCTGCACTGATCCAGCCATTGCCGCAGAATCAGGCGGAAGAGAAAAGTTGGTGTGCCACACGAGAGCACACGGCGTGAGCTTACTTTACCCAGTGTTTTTCGACGTAATTATGGGAGGTCTGAAGACTCGTCTACAACATCTGGAGGAAGAAGAGATTCTTCAACAAATGCTCAAGCGAGGATCGCAGATAGGGTTGGAGCCACCACCATCGGACGACAACATCGACAGTCTAATGCGCAGCATGGTGGCCATCTCGACGGCAGATAGCCAACGCATATCGGACGGTCCTTGGAAAGGCGAATTTCACAACTTATCTAATGATTCATTTAATTACGAGGATACGGTTGTAAAAGGGAAGGAAAAGGTGTAGATTGGAGTATAGTATGCATCACGACATTAATGCTAGTTGCAGTACTGTTGTGACGATGTGGATCGCTTGTACATGGTGGGTTCACCTGTGAGTGAGACTCAGGAAGGTCCATCAGTACTCCCCGGATTCATGGAAGAAATCTGGCAAGGAATCGTTGATATGCTTGATCGTATTTTGGATGGCTCGCCGTGCAACCGATTTGCAATCATGGTTCATGTACGTCGCAGAGCCCCATTTGTCGAACTCCTTCAAAACTACTTGCAGCTTCCCAATCACGTTGGCCGCGCCAAGCACGAGCACTCCGTCTACTCGTGTTTTCTCCTTCCAGAACTCCGACCAGCTCTGTGTGCAGCCGTGCTGATGCCAAGTAGTCCCACAAGAGGGAGCATGCTCGAAAGGTACGGGAATTGCGCGCAATTTCTCCCATGCTTTAGTGAGACGATGATATCCAGCCAGTAGACGAAGCTGCTGTGTAGGATTGACAACAAGACAGTCCAACCCATCGGAGCTCTCGAGCACATCGCCTTCCGCAAGAACTTTGCCGCTGTCGTTGCGGCTGCACACGAACGTAGATCGTTGTAAGATTTCCAAATATGCCAAACCGCGCAGTTCCCTGAGATTGAGGTCATCTGCCAGGGACATTGCTAGATAAGAGAAATGGAGGGATACTGTCATGAGCTGCCGGAGCAATGCGATCATGGATTCCAAAAGGCTCGTATGTTCGCACGTCTGTGCTAGCTGAACCAAGCGAGAGACTTGACGCTTGCTCTCAACGAAAGCGGATGGCGGTGAGTTAGTGGAGAAGGGAAATCCGATGGAAATAGTGTCAAGTAGCGGGGATGGCTTTTTCTCGATGAATTCTTGGATTACATCTAGAGCCCAGGTCTCCACTGACTTGAATGAGTACTTGCTGGCCATTTTAGCAACGTCTATGAAGCGGTTGAGGTCGAGATCAGGACCCCGAACGACCTGTAATATTTCTGGTGGACTGTTGTTTGTGTATATGTAAGGGAATGATCGGAAATTAGATCTGAGGCCTCACAGTGCATATAGAGACCAGAGAAGATTGCGGAACTCTTCAGGGGTATCACCATGCAGGACGATGGGGTTGTCGTCTGATATGCCTTCCACAGCGATGCCACCCTGAGGGAGGGTGAACAGGGTGCCAAACGAGGAAGAATCTGTCGATAGAATACTACGATGAACCTAAAGAGATATCAATTACCCGCAATCGAGCACGAAGAAAGTTTCTAGGAAAACCATACATTAAAGAGGGTGTTCTCGACACGGAGTATGCAGCTTCCATCAGTCATGTAGAAATGTGGGTCCCGACATGGTTCATCTCCTTCCTGTGAGCTCCTGGGCAGTGGTTGGGTGGCATCCATAATGCTCAGCCTTGAGGTAGAGTCATGGCTCCCGGTTTCTTTCCGTACGGCCGAATCATCGAAGTGTTGGATGGGTGGCAACGGCGTGTTCACTCGGAAGTCTGTGGGTAGTGCATCGAGTTCTGTAGGGATGAATGGCGTCATGGTCGAGTCACCGTCCTCCATGTCTAGATCTGATGCCAGTGGTGGAACCAGTGCTGTCGACGGATTAGGTCATGCCAGACTCGGAGACAATGCTTAACTGATTCCGACACCTCCCACTGGCCCAGGCTGTGTTTATCAACGAATTGGCTTCGTTGTTAGTAGTCACTATTCGCATCCACGCGTTGTCACCCATCTTTGCTTAGGATAGGACATTAGGGGTTTCAATTTGGCTGGAGTAAGCCGAAGGTTCAATAACATGTGGCTGTGTCCGATTCACCAGTTTTCAGGGATGGCGTCGAACGCGGTACGCGCACAGGTTGCTGCGAAATGGCAGGAGTCTTTTACCCGCCTCAATCGTTCGGAGCCAGGGATATCGGGTTTCATGAGCTTCAGCCACGTACGCCTTTTTAAACTTTCTATGGACATTCGTCATGTTTGAGCAGGCTTGGACTTTGGCGACCACATTCCTGAAGCCATATGACTTGGATGATCCATCTCCTCGGCCTCGGTATGGTGAAGTGACCACTCTGTCTTTCCTTCTCCCAGAGGGATGCTGAACTAGTTCTCCAATAGACATGCGTCAGGTCAGGGAGGCCTTCGACATCATTAATAAATCTAGACGATTACCAGTCATGCTCGAAGTCTTTCTTGGTCTGATTCGCGGAACTGTTTGTCACTGACGAGCGATCTAATCCAACTTTTACAGAGGATCTGCACAAAAACCAGCACTTGATTGCGCGCGAGGTTGAGGTTTATATGAATCTTTACGAAGTGAGCTCTCTTATCATCCTTTCGCTCTATTCTTACGCGTTTTTCAGTCCAATTCAGATCCGGAAACAGTAAGATCACTAATCTTCCGACTTATTGAGTGGTACAACGCTTGGAAAACGAATGCTGAGTGAATTCATGCCCTCTAAGCCATTGTCCAGACATCAGTTACACTTCTCGACAGCCTCGGTCCAACCATTGCGTCCGCATATACGCTCTCCTTTCAAACCCATCTATTCTCCATCCTGCCTGCTTCATTTGCACAAGGAATTAAGGCACTCGTCGCGACGACGCTCGTTAATATAATGTCGCAACCATCCGGTCAGCAAGACCGCCCTCTCTGGCAGGCGTTCGACACCCTGAGCCTCGTAGAACGCTATGAGACTCTGATCACTAGTGTGGGATATGAATATATCGAAACTCATGTGCTGGAGACTTGTGCTGGTTCCTGGGAAGAACCGATGTTACCGAACCTCCGTACCTGGATGATGCTCAAAATTGTTCCTTGGATGTTGTGGCCATTTGCCAGAGGAGCGACCAACGGTACGACCTGGTCTCTTTACATTTCGCGATGTTCATCTTTCGTAGCCGATGAGGCCAAAGCAATGATACAAGGCGTAGGGTCTAGGTTTGAGTTTCATATGCATAAAACGCTTTGTGACTTGCGGTATGCAAACGGTCGCTCCCGTAGCGCCATTTTAAATTTCATTTGATAGCACGCGCGAGATATTCGACATAATCGTGGATTTCCCAGATTCTACTGGTACCCTCCAAGATCTCAAGGTAGTTTTGCTTGCACGATCCTTCGTTAATTTCCAATATTTATGGAATATAGGAATGTTTACAGAGAGTCGATCAACGTGCAGAATTAGTCCAGTCTATTCGACAAGCGTTCGTCACGGAAGCATGATATCTTTATCCTGACTGACAAATTCTCTAGGAACAAGAAACGCTTACTTCACCCAGGAGCGGACACGAAAGATATTCTCCTATCCTACGTTTCGACCATCAAATGTTTGAGGATTGTAGATCCTCCAGGTGTTCTATTGTTCAAAGTGGCGGATCCAATCCGTCGGTATCTTCGGTATATCATCTATATATTTTCGTGATCCCTTTGTTGATATTACTCTAAGAGACCGGCCAGATACTATCAGATGCATAGTCGCTAGTTTAGTCGGCGACGGTGAAAGCGGCGACTCACTAGTAGACGACAATGACGCTATTCAACCTCTCCAACAACCAGAAATAGAAAACTACGCCGATCCTGAATGGACTCCTGAGCCAATAGACGCTGGTCCTGGTAACTGTCACTCCTCGTTGTCCATTCTAGCGTGGTTGACTTTAACAAAAGATTTCCGCGCTAGCAAAACGAGTGACATCATAAGTACAATTGTCAGCATATACGACTCAAAGGACCTTTTTATCAAGGAGCTGCAAGTACTACTTGCACAACGACTGCTTGCAGTCAAAGACGGTAACTTTGATCGGGAGGTATGTTATCCGTTAGGATCTATCGACGATATATTAAAGATCACTTTTAAGCGACGTAATATCGAAATTCTAAAGATTCGTTTCGGGGAGTCAGCTCTGCAAGTTTGCGAAGTGATGCTCCGGGACATGACGGATTCAAGACGAATTGACCAACACATTCAGTCGCAGCGGCATGTGAGCACCCAAGTACTTCGACTGCAAACGTAACTTACATGCAGAAGAGCGTCGTACATCCAACGGTAATTTCGCGACATTTCTGGCCGGCTTTGGAAACGAGCGACATCGTCATGCCTGGCCAATTTCGGGAGTGGGTTTGACACTAATTCATCGCATACAATCTCACGTTCCACAACAGGATGCAAGAACAGTATGCTAGGGAGTTCACTATTTTCAAACCTGACAAAGCGCTGCGTTGGCTACCTCATCTTGGGCGGGTGCAACTTGAAATCGAACTGGACGACCGCAAAGTTAATGCTGACGTCCCCCCTCTGGAAGCTGCATTCATTGAACTTTTCTCAGAAAAAGGTGAGACCCACCCACCCCAATTGCTTGCGCTGACTACAATCATGTACAGATACTTGGACTGTCGACGAACTGATCTCAAGGGTAGGCACCGTGAGCCGTAGTGCGGCGTTGAAGTCGCTTGCTACGTGGGTCGACATGCGTGTTTTGAAAGAAGACAGTGAACATGTGTTCAAGTTACTTTCTGTACGGGAAGAAACGACGCCGGGAACCAAGACGGTGATTCCAAGACTAGGTACATCTATTCCTGCGGCTTTTCCCTTCTTCCTGACCCTCAAGTTATAGCCACCGCAGAGGACGAGCTACCACCAGTGATGAGTGTGCAGCAGCAGCAAGCAGAACAGATGAAGGTTTATTGGAAGGTAACGAGCCTGTTTTACGTTCTATGTTTATGTTTGACATCCCGATTGTAGTTTATTGAGGGCATGCTCACAAACCTGGGTTCGCTACCGCTAGACCGCATACAAACGATGCTTAGGCTTGCCCCGGGTTACGATCGCACTATCGAACAACTTGGTAACTTTATGGAAGCTGCCAAACGAGAGGGGCTAGCTACAGTCAAAGACGGAATATGGAGACTAGGGAAATGAGTAGAATTGTGGGGGTCAGTTGATTTCAGTGATTTGCTGACGATTCGACGGCAGATCAAGTGCCTGCAACTGTCCTAGGAAGTGCCCATCCGTACATTGCGAGGGATTTAGTACTGTTTTCTTGAAAGCTGCTGCTTGTTGCAATGCGAGAGCGAACAATTGTTGCTAACCGGCATTTAGGGCCGGTGTATTGAAAGCTCCTGTGACACGGCGGTTAGCTTCTTGTTATCAAGCCATCTGCCATACACCATATGGACAAGCAAGTTCCACGTTATTCCGCGCTTTCGCAGCCGACCCTGTCGATGAGCGAACTTGTTTGCAAAACACTCGACCACGATACCACGGACGCGCTAATCGACAAATGGCTTGAACATCGCAACGACGCGTATGGGGAGTGGTTCCAGGTTGTCAGGGAGCGTAGGCATGCGTCCAACACTTTAAGACGTCAGGTCATAGTCTGGAACAAAGGGGAATTTGCCCCAGAAAACATCTTCTGTCGAACGGTCGACACCGGTCGTCTGATCCCTCTCGACCGAAGCTGGACCACCCATGTCTACCATCACAAATCAATGCTAGAAAGGAAACTATCCATGATGCCCGTCGTTTTCACAATGGTACGTCACTCAGTTCCGTTATCAGCGTTGTCCGTGTTCATCGCTCCCATGTCAGCTTCCCGAGCTCATGCTGTTACGTGCCATGCATGATCATGGCTGCGACGATGCATACATCATCGTAACAGATTTGAAGCGACAAGAGATGGATGACGTTATTGAGTATTTCAAACTCGTGTGTCGGTATGCATATGGCGGTCGGACGTGTAAACCGAGCATTGCAGACCAAATCCAATACAATCGTTCGTCGTCTATTGTCTGCCCCTTTTTTCAATGTCTCATGAACCCTTATTATACTCAGACATGCGGTTATGTCACACGCTACATGAGCAGCGGCGTTTGCCCTGCTTTCCTCAGATTGACCTTACCTTTCGAGCAATACTTTACGAAAAGAGACCGCCGTTCATTATCTTGTTCTCACATCAGACAACCTCTTATTCCCCAATCCTCTTCACACATCCCCTCTTTGTCCCCGCGGAGGACATTTTCTTCGACTTCCCTAGCGGATGCCCAAACCCCTCCTGCAGTGACGACTGCGAAATGATTCGCTTTCCTAGGCGGGGTGTCGAGGGGGCAACCGTTCTCCCAATAAAGCGCGGCGGTCGGTATGGGAAGAAGATCAAAGCAAAGGAGATGTGCAATTGGATCGATTGCGATGTCTGCTTCAGCGAGGAGACTCAACAGTGTGCTGAAAGTAGCGAGGGTTCCGAGGAATCTCAAAGCAGTACTGACTGCACCGATACGCCGTCTACGAATGGCCTCGTCTGCAGCAAGTGCAGGTTGGTCAAATACTGCTCTTCTGAACATCAGAAGAAAGACTGGGAGGAACATCGCCGTGTTTGTGCGAAGCCTGCTTTATTGTGAATAGTCCTTTCAAGATTCACTATCCTCTGGTTCCACCTTGCGTTTCTTGTACATCTGCGCTATCAGGCGCTAGTGTCACTTGTGTTGTAGTTAAGATGTAACAGTGAGATCACGTGTGGTCGTCTTAGTTATGTCAGACAGAATGCCCCTGATCAACTAGCCTTGCCGAAACTAATCCAAGACTACGACTACCATGGCGATCCGTCATATCACATCAAGACTTGCCCAACAGGTAATTTACATTTACATTTTTCTGCGCCGTGACTGATCTGACGTCTTAGATTGACGAGGAACTCATGAATGCATGGGGGGCATTCAGTCTTGACCAGGTGTGTACTACCAGGCGTTACAATCATCCAATCCGAATAGATGATCTTGATTGCTATGTCGTGATTGCAGTTGATGGAACTGGCTGGGCTTGCATGCGCTCAAGCGCTTGCAAAAGCATACGACAAGGAGAAGTACCGAAGAGTACTTGTTTGCTGCGGACCTGGTAATCAAGGTGGCGATGGGCTAGTAGCAGCAAGACACCTTAGTCAGTCCCCGTATCGTGATCGATTGTTTACAAGAACGTTGACTGTCGATGTTTGCTCAGGCATGTTTGGCTACGAACCTACGATCTATATGCCAAAGGTGACTGTCGTCTCGTACAGAGATGGATGTCCTGACTCAAGCATCAATGGATCGCTAGCCGGGATCGAAGGTCATTTACAAGGTCGTCCTATCTTCCGTGTGTTCCGCCTTTCTAACCATTTTATTTGGAAAACCTGGAACAGCGCCTCCACAAACAATGCGATAACATGAAGATAGGGTCTCTACCCCCCGATGCCACCCTTGATATGTTTCGTTCGACCCTCTCATCGTCCGACGTTATACTGGATGCCATTTTCGGATTTTCATTCAAAGGACCCGTCCGCGCACCTTTCGACGAGGTCTTACCACTTATTTCATCCTCTCACAAACCTATAGTCTCAGTGGACATCCCTAGCGGGTGGGATGTAGAGAATGGAAATGAGGATGGTGTGGGTATTGATCCTGATGTATTGATAAGCCTGACTGCGCCGAAGGAGGGGGTGCGGTCCTTCAAGGGAAGACACTTCCTTGGAGGGAGGTTTGTCCCCAAGTGAGCCCTTAATTGCTCATTGCCTCCATCTCCATGGTGTATTCTTACCCTGATCCCAGGGCATTGGAGGAAAGGTATCAGCTTAATTTACCAGAGTACCCAGGCGTCGAGCAAATCGTGGAGCTTTCCCAAGAGCCGGAATCCCAGCGGTCGTGAGATTGTATCTCCCACTCTTGCCTCATGTCAAATGATCAGATTATTACTCTGCGCTTCTAATGCATTTTGAGTCAGGAAACACACACTCCACGGCTTAAGTTGTATGCGACCTTTCGTTGGTATCTTATCAAGGGTTCCGCTGCTTCCTCACTCGACCTGCTGAAGACTCATTATCAAGGTTGAAAACCGTTGAAAGATACATCAATGCGGTATGATGGCGAATCTATTAGAGATCAGTTCATGAACGAGACTGACAAAGATTCATTTCCGTTTCCTAATTTGTATACATTTCTGCAAGGATGGAGAAGCAAACAGCGCAAGTTGATTACTCTTTTCCGACAATCGCGCCACCGAGATACGCCGTGCATCATCTGAGCACGCTTTGAACAAATGACAGCGGTGTGTCGGCCCTCCGGGCTCGTACGTACTACAGAGAATTGACACGGAGCGCCATCAGGAAGTTATTCCGGTCCAAAATTGAACAAATGGCGGTCTATTAATCAAGCCCTCCTGAGGAGGGTACGAATCTGCAATTCGCTGGGGTTGGCATGTACTCACAGTCTTTTTTCTGGATTATCGATGGATTTTCGAAGCTGATAGCATAGACAACTAGATTTTCCCTGGCTCGTGGCCACCCTCAAAGTGTCCCCCGAAAATAGTTGAAAATCCAAAGTTGATGATGCGGAGATTGGAATCCAAGGAACGTGTCGTATTATCCTTGACCGTTTCATCTGTCAGGGGTTGATTGATCATTGACCCTCCGGTATAGTAAGCAAGGTACAGTGATGAGAGAACAAAAATAGCACGAGCAGACGGTTCAAGAGTTTGCGGAGTCTATGAGCGATTAAGCAGGATTGGTTGACCGCCAGTGACATTCAATGCCGTGGTTCACGGTGCAGGTCTGCCAATATTGTATCGCGTGATCGAATCGGCGTGAATGCTTTCTTGTGCTTTTTATATATCTTCGAAGCCAAAATACAATCAATTGATCCATCATAACTTCCTGGTTTCATGTTATCTCGATGGTAACAACCGACAGATATGTATGTAGTATGATCCTTGAAGCTTGAAGCTTGAAGCTTGAAGTATCTTCCAGTGATCCATAGTGTGACTTGTATCTGTTGACGTCAGCGCATAGCATACCACGCTCACGGATATCTCCGGCGGCGTACAGCCTGCAACTTAGATTGGCATTCCCTCACCTGGCAGGCTAACTAGTAAGCGCTTCGATCGCTCACTATCGTCGATAGTGTCCTACCCTATGATGAGCTTTTATCCTCATGACAAATCCCCGAAGGCTCTAGAGGCGAAGAATGTCCAATCTGTCGCCAAGTACATGAAGTCCGACAGTTGTCGGAACGTATTTCTTATGGTGACTTCGTCGTCGTTTCGAGTATTTCATTGGATTAACGAAAGACTGTGTATAGCTGGGTGCCGGTAAGAGCTATCTTAGGTCGCCCTGAGGACCGACAAGCTCAGGGTCAGGCAGGTGTCAGTACTTCAGCTGGCATCCCTGACTTTAGGTCTCCGGACACAGGTGGGTGCATCACTGATAAGTCAGGACTCACGATAATGATCATTTGTTCCAACCACCACAGGGCTATACGCGAGTGCCATCTTACGAGAGACCGCATCCCTGACTGACCAACGCGTTTCAGGCCAACCTGGCTCGACTTAGTTTACCATACCCGGAGGCCGTGTTCCAAATAGATTTCTTTCGAAGGAACCCTGTACCATGTAAGTTATCGCATTTTTGTAACTCGTGCATGCGATTGAAGCTACCTTGCGTCGCTAAGTCTATACGCTCGCAAAAGAGCTTTACCCTGGTCGCTATAGGCCAACTATTACTCACTCGTTCATCAAAGTGTTGCATGCGCATAATCTTCTCCACACATGCTTCACCCAGAACATCGATACGCTTGAGCGGAGGGCGGGGGTCCCAGAGAAGAAGATCATTGAAGCTCATGGGAGTTTTGCCACACAGCGATGCATTGACTGCAAACGCCCTTACGATGACGAAAAGATCAAGAAAGCTGTCATCGATTCCAGGATACCTCGGTGCGAGCACTGTGATGGGTTGGTAAAACCCGATATTGTGTTCTTTGGGGAGGCTGTACGTATCCCTGGACATTCGTTTGGTTGAGGCTTTTTAGCTGATTGGCGGTCAGTTGCCACCGCAGTTCCACACATCCATCCACTCGCTACGAAGAGCTGACCTGCTGATAGTGATGGGAACATCACTGACAGTCCATCCGTTCGCATCCCTGGTGGACCTGGTGCCTGACGACTGCCCTCGTGTTCTAATCAACTTGGTTGAGGTCGGAGACTTTGAAAGGCAAGACGATGTTGTTTTGTTAGGAAAGTGCGACGAAATAGTCCGGGAGCTGTGTCGGGAGCTCGGATGGGAGGAGGAACTCCAGAGAGCTTGGATAGCCACCGCGGACAGTGTAGAGGTCGACGTTAAACCGGTTGCGGCGAAAAGGGACGTCAAGGCTGGTGCCAGTAAAGAATTGGATCGCATTACGAGAGACATTGAGAAGTCTCTCACGATCTCACGAGGGTCTTCACCTGACTCTGAAACGGAGGAAATACAAGGACAAAAAAAATGTGTTGGGGGGCAGGCTGACGAGAAGGAAGCGGAGGCGGACTCGTCTGTCTCGGTAGACGGGAAGACTTGAAGGTTGCCTTCTTGACGACACGATGTAACAAACCACCCTTGGGATCACAGTAAGTATGTCATATTTTGAAATACGATTTTGGTAGCTTGCTTGCAAATTAGCTGAATCTTTTCGACAATGGCAAGATCTGGACTGCAGGTGGGGGATCCAGGGCACTCGGAGGCCGCGGCCGAGGTGTGGTTGCGTCGGATGCCGTTCACTCACGCCAACTTTGCGGAAATCAACAGCGTTGCGGCCCTCCGCATACTACTAATCAAATGTCCGTCCATGACGCTACCCGTAGAAGCATGCAGGAGAAAGTGTTAGTATGAGATGCAATTACCGTGCAAGGATGAGTGTACCTCGACATTTTGGACTCCGCGATTGCTTGGCAAAGGCTTTGGATCCAAACAGTTCCGATCGATCACCAGGTATGGTCAAAAATAGTACTCTCTAATTGGAACATGCATGCTCCGAGTTCATCAAGTTCCTGCCGATACGGTGGTCCATCACACCTGTGGAATAGCCTCGTGTCTATGTGTTTTTCATAGCCGTTCCTAGCCACGATTGCCTTCTCCTGCCGCCTGCGTGAAAAGACGTGCACATGAAGCGGCTGTAACCGCCTTTCTTGCACCCTGCAACCGGCAAAAGTTATGCTCCCGTCACCGCGGTTCGCCGGGATGTTCCACAGAAACTCCCATCGGTTGATCAGTGGAGCTCGGCATGCGGTCGCAAATCGCAAATCGCACTCAGGGTGTTGCGCGGCATCCTCGCTGATCAGCGCAGGATGTAGTATGTACGTTGTGAGACTGACATCCGCCATTATCGCATGTTTGACTTTGCCCTGGAATTACCGAATGGTATGTGTATATGTACATATGAAGAGATGATTCGGACTGACCAAGGAGAAGATGAGTTTGACGTGGATGTTTATTCATAGATCATAGATCGATTTTCCGTAATTGGCCAACACTGCTTTACCCAATGATGAAATTCCAAATTCAGCCCATCAACGCGCGGGCCCTTTCCATGCGGCCCTCCGGGGCGGTCCTGTCGCGTCGGAGATTTGAAAGTTTTCTGCCAGCACTATAAAGCCTGCATTATGGACTGTTTTCACTCTTTCTTCAGAGACGCTATCCAACAGATGGGAGTTTTTGTACGCCTTTACCAACGCCTTTGTTCGTCGCTCTCCCTCTCCGCCTTCTGCCAATTGTCTAACTCGTTCCAGTCTGCTCGATTCCGCAGGTAACCCACCCTTGAACGCACGAAACAATAGTAGGTGTCTTGCACTAGTTGACTGTCTCTACGTTGATCTATATACAAGCCCAAAACGGATTCTCATAATGCGGTTCTCAATTGATGCTATTCTTGCTTCGAAATTCGTTCCTACCCGCTTCAGAGGTGGAAATTCGGAAAGGCATGGTCCAGATATATCCACCGGCGGGTCCGGGACGAAAGAGGCCGAAGTCACTGCGAGGCTCGCCCGGTTTGCTCGTGTGTCTGCCGCGGAAATATTCGAGTGAGCTTTGCAAGCCCTCGTCCATCAGCTTATCTGATTGTCCATCTAGACTCGAGCCCACATGGTGCCCTGATGGATTATCAGAGGAAGCCGCTGTTGAGATTCTCAATGTCCATGGTTTGAACGTACCAGTCAGCGAACGCCCCTTGGCCGCCCTGGGCATCTTATGGACTGCTCTTTGGAATCCATTCAACGTACTCCTGACGATCCTCGCAATAGTCAACGTCACAACGGATTCCCTGCCGACATTTGTGGTCATGATAGCTATGGTCGTTGCTTCCACCGCATTGAGGTGCCTTTTCTTTTCACGAGGTTGTTAACTTTGCTAAAACTTGCTACCTCGCATAGGTACTGGCAAGAAATGAAGTCTATGGTTCAAGCACTCAAACTGGTTAAGTCTATCGTGACTCGCGTTCGCGTTATTCGTCGCGTGAACTCCATGCCGAAGGAGATCGAGGTCGATCTGAGACGCATAGTTCCCGGGGATGTCATTGCTGTTGCCAGTATGTACTCTTACTATTGCATGGCGTCTCAGCTTAATCTGTTTCGCAGGTGGTGACGTATTCCCTGGTGACTGTATCGTCGTCTCTGCCGAGGCTTTGACCGTTACGCAGGCGTCCCTCACAGGAGAAATATTGCCAATCGACAAAACTGTCCGTGTCAAGACATTGGACGAGTCTGAGCCATTCCATCTCTTAGACAACCGTAACGTCTGCTTGGGTGGCACATCGGTTGCAGCTGGGAACGGTCGCGCGATTGTGGTGGCTACTGGAAAGGACACTTACATGGCTGCCATTGCCGAAGAGCTCAACAAGAAAAGACCAGAAAACGCCATCCAGATAGGCATCAAGAAAGTTAGCTATGTGCTCCTGGGTTTCATGGCGGTGAGTGCAACTTTGATTCTCTTTGCCCTTCAACTTTTACTAACCTTTATCATGCAGGTCATGGCACCAGCTGTGTTTATCGTCCAAGGAGTGGTCAGCAAAGATTGGAAAGGGGCCATCATGTTCGCCATTGCGATCGCAGTGGGGATTACTCCCGAGATGCTTCCCATGATAGTTGTAGGTGCCTTTTCGTTTTCTTTGAGCCGTCCATTATTCACTCGTAATTATAAAGACCTCTAACTTGGCCTTGTCAGCGGTTCGCATTGCAAAGCAAAAAGTCATCGTAAAGCGTTTTGATGCCATCCAAAATTTGGGTGCGGTCAGCATTCTGTGCTCCGACAAGACAGGCACATTGACTGCTGACCTCGTTCGTATCGCGAAGTCGGTCAATGCGAAAGGCGAAGTGTCGAGCCTCCCGGTCCAATTGTCTTTCATTAACTCCTCGCTTCAAACGGGGTCCCGCAGTCCTATCGACCACGCCATCCTGGACTATATCGGCGAAGACGAGAAGGGTTCTTATAGTGACGTTCAACAAGATAGTTGGTGCAAACTCGGCGAAGTTCCATTTGACTCCACACGTCGCATGCTTTCAATCCTCGCATGTCACCCCTCTGCTCGTGAAGGAGAAGCATTGTTAATAACGAAGGGGGCTGTGGAGGAAGTCTTGGAGCGGTGCGTTTCTGCCTTGAAGCATGAAGAATTTTCCAAGCCCGTGGGGAGCATCCTATTCGACTCTTCATCGTCCACCACATTAGCGGAAGTTGATCGCCTTGAAATTTTCGATTCTGCCAGGCGACTGAACGAGGATGGGCTTCGCTTGATTGCCGTTGCTTGTCGTCAGGCCGCCATCAAGACAGGCAGAGTTTTCTCCACTGAGGACGAAGAAGACCTGGTTTTCGTTGGTTTCGTCGCCTTGTCGGACCCGTTGAAGCCTGATGCTGCTGAGGCAATCCAAAGACTTGGCAGTCTTCATGTCCAGGTGCGAATTCTCACTGGAGATGTCCCGGCGGTAGCTGCCAAAGTTGCCCGTGATCTCGGACTTTTCAACCCTGTCAACCTTACGAAGGTCGTTGACGCACGCTCCCCGAAGGACGAAGAAGCAGCATCCGATATGGCATCTGCATGTATTAACGAGTCGAGTTTGATTGTCACAGGACCCCAACTTGCTGAACTTGCGAAGGATCGTGATCTTCTGCAGGAGACAATAGAGCGCGCGATTATCTTTGCAAAGCTGTCACCATACCAGAAACTCGATGTGGTGAAGGCTTTACGGGCCGGTGGCGGCGGTCGCGCTGTTGCATTCCTGGGAGATGGAGTCAACGATGCTTTGGCTATTCGCGGTGCCGACGTCGGGATATCTGTGGATTCGGGAACCGAGATTGCCAAAGAGGCGGCGGGCGTTATCCTGCTGGAGAAGAGTCTCGGCGTTGTCGCCCGGGGCGTCGTCGAAGGCAGGATCACGTATGTTTCTAACTCAGCGGTTCAATCATGAGGCTTACGCGGGTAACAAGGCTACTAAACACTATCAAGTACATCAAGATGGCTTGCTCATCGAACTTCGGAAATGTCTTCTCGGTTCTGGGTAAGTTCTATGGTCCTGCGGAGGGATTTGTCATGACATTGCAAACCTATAGTTGCTTCTGCTTGGCTACCTTACCAGCCGATGTTGCCCCTGCAGCTATTGATACAGAACTTACTCTATGACTTCTCTCAGGGATCCATTCCTTGGTTGGTAGCATTCTTCTTCTCCATAGATAATAAGCTTATCCATGCCAGGGATAACGTCGATCCCGAGTTTCTCGAATACCCTAGGACGTGGAGTGCATGGTCCATCATTCGGTTCATGATATGTTTGGGTCCTTTCTCCAGTCCGTTCGACATCACCACATTTTGCATCAACTGGTAAGCCATTCGATTGCTTTAATTGCATACACTTAACTTTGGTCCAAGGTTCCACTACAAGATTCGGACCTTGGATTCTCCGCTGGTACCACTCGCACAGACAAATTGGTTTTTGGAAGGTTCTCTTACCTAGGTACGATATCTAGAATTCCTCGCGTGGTCCATACTTATAGTTTCTCGCAGCTTTTCATCATTCAGTTTCTCCGGACCCCCAAGATTCCTTTCATCCAATCCCGAGCCTCTCTCTCTGTCGTCTTAGTGACTTTTGGGATGGCTTGCGTGTCAATGGCTATTCCGTATATTCCCAAGGTCAATACGGCCCTACGACTGACGCCTCGCGAACCAATGTTCTACGCATACTTGCTCGCTATCATTGCGAGTTACGCTCTTGTCATCCACATTGCCAAGACGATCTATTTGAGGGCGTTCAAGGGCGAATGGATTTGAACGGAAATCAGACCCCATGGCTAGAGGAAATAAGATTAATGTGATCGGATTGCTGATTTTGATGGCTCGTATGATTTTACTGATGCTGATGTAGATACTGGAGGTTGATGTTTTACTTGCTTGAACGGAAAAATTCAATACAGTTTGTACCGAGAATCCGAGCGAGTCTGGCACGAGTACTTATGTAAACAAGGGAATTCCCACCATCGAGCTTAGATTTTAACTCTACGCTGGCTTGACGCTGGCAAAAGATATTTATGAGGTCATCTCGTAGGGCATCACGAAGACTCGGACAGGGTCGACCTTTCGCTTCGCCAAGTGCTCAGCTCGTAGGACCAGCTAATACTAGAAAGGGCAATCGAGGGGACGATAACTCAAGTGATCATGATCGTCGCATGGAATGCATTGCTTCTGTCAGTCGGAGCAGTGGTGTTGAAAAGGACGGTGACGTGTGAGTGCGCTGCACCGTGGTTTCTATTTTTGATGATACTGAGATGCCTTGGACTAGATTGAAGGGGCACAAGACACAGGAAGAGTTTAGAATATTCATCGACAAGAAAGTGCGTCGCGGCTCTGGGCTGAAGCTTTGATGATGAACCGCTGTCACGGTGACGCCAATACATATTCATTCGACGATGCAGCTTGCTGCTTGCAGCATACTGGGATTTGTACAAGACCGAATCTCCCAGTACTCAGCGCTCAGCCACAAACAGAATCGAAACAGAAACAGAAAAAAAACCACCAGGAGAATATACTGACATTGTTCCGTGAGTGTGGTTGAGATTATTGTCATCGTGTCAATCGGTGCGGTCGCGCCAAAAGTGACGACAACGACGCGTCCGTATCCCATCCCTCTCCCTCCCTCTCCCGCGCACACGCCGAACGTGACAACGGCACAACGGGGACGACGCGTTCGCGTCCCCTCCCTCTCCTGCGCGCACGTTGAGCGTGACGACGCGTCCCGTCCCTCCCCCTCTCCCCTGCTGCGCACACGCCGAGTCGACAACGACGCGTCCGTGGCCCTGCGCGTACGCCGAACGACGATGCGTCCGCATCCGCGTCCCCTCCCTTTCCCTCCTTCTCCCAGGTGAGGGACAGCGGGAGTTGAGCAACGACGCTCTACAAGTCGCCTGGTAAGGGGACAGCTTCGTCGTGCTAGAGGTCGGCTCAACTAACGCGATTCTCTCAGGTCCATCATCAACGATACCTATCGATCCGATCTATGTCTGCTGTATCCCCTCCACCTCCTCGCGATCACCGCGCTCTATCTCACCCTCGTCCTGCACGCGCCGACACGGGACTCGAGGCCCCAGCTGAGCCATTCAATTTCCCTGTACCCCGTGGAGAGACTTCCCATAGAGGAGGATTTCCGGCTCGACAATCCCCGACTTGAGCTTACTATGCGGGAAGCTAAGATGCTTGCCGCTAACCATGACATCGTTCGAGAGTTCGAAGGGCTGTATAGCTGGAGGTGATTCGTTACTAGTTTCAACTGCAGGTTTTCACTTGGAGTATTCTCAGTCGCTCATGGTTTTTCAGGGAAAAGGACCCCCGTTCGACCTCGAGCCGGCTTTCGCCGTGCGAGTCTGAGCGATTCCAAATAGCGATGTATAGATTTTGGTCCGTGTGCGCACTGTACGGTCGCCCTGCGCCCGCGAACCGTGTCGCGAGAGTCGAGTCTAAGCGCCATGACAAGATCCTGAGCAACCTCGGACAGATGCATGCCAGGTTCCTTCTGAGGCTCACACCAGAGGAGATGGTGCCGTTGTTCCAGGTGTGGACGTTTGTGTTAGATTTAGCGAAGTGGGCCGTTGGGGCCGAGTTTTTCCCGCAGAAAGGTTCGTAATCGTTTTCTTTCTTCTATTCGATCGTTTTCCTCAATACATATTTCGAATGGAAAGTGAAAAGCCATGGCTTCTTGGAATCATATCTCGTCTGGTCGGGCCCTAGAACGACGTTGCGAGCCTTCAAAGGAGATTTGATGGGCGCGAACCGCAAAGCCTTTCCGGCTCTGTCTGCGTTTTATGTACAGTTCTCCCACGTGATAAACCTGGCTCGTTTGCAAGCGCAATCGAATGTTCGCTACAAGATCTTAGTACCCACCGAGCCATGCTATCTGAACCATCTGAAATGTGAGCGGTCGCCCATATGACCTCGGCTAGGCTGAACACGATCCGATGCAGGCAGAACATGCGAGGCGCCCTCTCAACACTCATGGCTATGGAGTGAAACAAGTTGGTGGATTCCTTCGTCGCGTGGAGATCCAGTTGACTGACGTAACATTCAATGGGACTTTAGATTGGTCTTACTTGCGCGGGATATTTCCGCCTTCCAAGTTTCCTGATCTCCTCGGCATTGACTGGGGAAGGGATGTCGACCCAGATCTGGTGGTGAAGGTCTGTCGCAAGACGCCTTATGACCTCATTGTGGGCGAAGCATTCAACATGCCAGATTGCGAAGATTCGTGGAGATACAGCCACTGGCTTTGCACGCCCTGTCTCCAGGACTACTTGTACGATAATATAGAACAGGTTTTTGAGGATTGAGCAATCTATTACTCCGACTCCCCCATGTTCGATCTATATGAAGGTAAGTACAACGCTCCGTTCGGTATGATCGTGGTGCATCTAATGCATACTGTGGTGTTATTGTAGATCCCTCGTGCTTGCTCCCCTAGATGATCCGTCGCGTTCATTTCTACCGGTGTAACAATCTGAATTTGTAGTGCAGTTTATTCACTTTGACCTTCTTCATCTCTGTTGTTCCCAGTGGTCCGCACACAATGACATTGTTTCCAACACTACTGAGATTGTTGATGCGCCACTCACTGCTCACTCGGTGCCTCCGATGTGTAGATCTACCAATTGATAATTATAACTTGACTAGCCTAACTCTCTCCGAGTCAAAGTGGCGTGGGACATCCTTGATCACGCTTTTGATAAGCGGATCACAATCAACGATGCAAGATCCAGGGTCGCCTCCAAACGATCCCGTCAACCGTTGGTCCCATCCACGGTCTTGCCAAGTTACTTCCTTTTCAATGTGGACTTGACAGATCTCATCCTCAACACGATCCCCGATGTCCGCGGCCTGCAGTCCTTTGTGTTATGCTCAAAGTCCGTGTACAACGTCTTCGATGCAAAGTAAAAAAAAAGAAGGGAAAGTAGTGCAAAAAGTAGCCCGTAAAGAGGAGACCGCACAACGAGTCGTATTTGGCCACCTTGGCTGGAATTGGTGTTAGCTCCGCTAAACGTGAAGCTGTGAACCGCACGCACATAGTATTCTCAAAGTCCCTGTATCCTCGCTTCGCGCGCAAAATCAGGAACTCGCGAACGACCACTTAGCCCTCCTCCGTCCCCTCCAACAACCTATGGCGACGTCCCCGCTAGCCCAACAGGGGACACCGCACAGGCAGAACCTCCTCAGCAATCGTCTGTTCCATCCCGGCGTTGGAAGCTCGGGCCCAGGTACGGCCATGCTGTGGCAGAATTATCTTGGGAGTCTGGAGGTCTGGTATACGTGTGTGGAGGCGAGAGAGGCTGTTGGGGAGGTGTGAGTCGGGGTGGGGGGTCGGCTTTTTGTCCTGGTCGGTCGTTTCTCCATTTCTTCCCTTCTTCGTTCACCGACGTCGTGGTGAGCTCCCGTGCTGATCGTCTGCCGTAGAAAAAAGTCCACAACCGCATCAAAGTTAGCAGTCCTTGGTACTGAATGTATAGTCGTCACTAAACGTAAACTACCAGCGCGATCAGGAGGTTCCTCGACCACGACAGCAGAGTGCTTCGACCTTTTTGACACTGCGAGTCATCAACCATCAAACTCGTCCGACAGAAGGGCGGCACTTTCGACAAAGTGACTGTTGAGAGGGTAAACCAAACACTCAAGTACGCATATTGTTGTCTTATCCAACAGTCGTAGCAATATCACAGGCCCCACTGTAGCCGTAGCTTCGCAGTGCCAAGCACAGAAGTCCATTAAAGGTCTCTGAATCGGGCATCTCTGTGATGAAATCGTCAGTACGACGGTAAGTAGGATTCCACTTCACCGGGATCGAATCTAGTGAGATCGAATCTGGTGAGATCTGGTGAGATCGAATCTGGCGGGATCGAATCTACTCTGAATCTCCGTGACAGGTTACTTCAGCTTACGCAAACAAAGTCAGCCAGGCGAAGACATATAAAGTTGCGTGTTTTCTGATGAGTCGACCTTACCTTTCCTCCCTCGTTTGCCTACTACTCTGATCCTGCTTCTAACTTGCATCTATGCCTTACAATGGTGGTCGACATGAGGGTGGACGTGACTCCGTTTCTGAAAGAGACGAGGAGAGTGCGAGTAGTGGACGAAAGCGCTTGCTCACCAATGCGCTCGAGTTAGGTCCGAGAAAACGACCGTGCGTTCGATCTTGATACATTACTTCTCTGCTAACCATGAGGACAGGACTACGCAAGATCCCTTAGTTCACCATGGGCGCCATTTTGGTCGCGTAGGTCACGCGTTTTGTAACATTCAAGCATTACTCACCAACGGGATGACCCTCATGGGCGAGATTGAGGAGAATGGTCAAGAGTCGCTGACAGCCCAGTAAGTAGCTCTCTAGGAGCTTGTGGTGCATGTTCACCGAATCGTTCTCTCGAAGGCAAAGACAAGAGTATTCTGTGTTTCGAGAGTTGCTGAGAATAGTTCCGTGCCTCGAAGCTCGTCTAATGGAGTCCTCGGAAGAGGACATCATCAATATAGCAGAATTAGTATGCTCGCCCCTTTACCTCACTATGCACTACTAACAATTCATGTAGGTCCAGAAAGGCGCCAACAGCGCACGGGCTGACGATACCAAAGGGATGAAGGCTGCCATTATCGACTGGATTACGCCCAAAGGCCAAACCCTCAGCCCGCATATCCCTCGCAACGTGAAGGCCGGTCGAGGTTTCCAGCATGAGCGCACCGGGGCGCTCCTTTGCCCCGCTGGCTACGAGTGGCAGAACACGGAGTATGTACACGCGCTATTTCATGTGAAGTCCTGACGTGATTCCTTTGAAGGATCAAGGACAAATTACGGAACGGACAAATCCAAGTCGCCGGTGACCAGTGGCCGATATTCCTTTACGCAAATTACATGTACGATTCTGAAGACCCGTGGAACGGCGTCCTTCGTAGTGGGCTGTTGGTTTGTGTACGCGTCATTTTTTACTTGATAAAAACCCTTCTAACGTTTTACAGGCTTATAAACACGTATTTACGTCGCCGAGCTCTGTCGATCAGGAGCCCAAGGCCACCCGCTCGGGCAATGCGCGCATTCACGGGATGCAAAGTGTTACAAAGGCCTCAATTGCCTATGTCGCAACCCAGGTGTGTCGTGGTAATTACATCGTGTTATGTGTACTTATGCTCATTGTAGGCTCGATTTGCATTGTCATCAGCACAAGTATTCTCTCGGACAGACCTCGTCACTGACTCTGAAAGATTCTATAACAGCATCCTTGATTTACTCCATGACTCAGAGGAGAAAGAAGAAGTCGAGCAATTGCTGCTCTGGTGGAACAGGCAAATCTTCCCGCTATTCACAGAAAGTGAGCGTCTACCTTCCAAGAATAGCGCATTGGCAAGGATTCGTGCTAAGCGTGCGGGGTATCGAGCTGCTGCCGCTGCTCAGGTTGCAGCTGACTGAGAGAATATGATTACTTGATGTGACTGTGATTATGCTTGGACAATACCATCTCTGTTGTTGACACTATTTCTCAAAATGAATTGGTGCATTAATATCATCGTAAACATTGTTATCTACGGCTGAATTCAGAGCTTGCAACGGGACCAGACAAGGAAAACCCTGCACAGTACTATAGGTTTGATTCATATTGTCATATGGTGCATGCAGGGATACAGGATAATCTGATAGTGTCATTCAGAGTAGAATTATAAGGTTTACTATACTTGCTGAGCTGGTAGCTGGAATAATGAAGGAAAATCTTGTACAGTACTGTAGGTTTGATTTACATTGTCATATGCTGCATGCAGAGATACAGGATAATCATTGTCATTCAGAGTATAATTATAAGGTCTACTATACTTGCTGAGCTGGTAGCTGGAATAATGAAGGAAAATCTTGTACAGTACTGTAGGTTTGATTTACATTGTCATATGCTGCATGCAGAGATACAGGATAATCATTGTCATTCATGACAGTGATGGTCACATCCAACATGACTTTGTAAATGCAAATTACTCTCTATGTGACATGAATTGACATGACACTCAAGTTGGGGGATATTGAAATCAGTGTCATAGCTTTGTAAATTATAACTACTATCTATGTGACACCAATTCCCATATCTCCCAACTTGACTGTAATGTAAATCTATGTTATTCAGAGAGCAGTTACAGTTTACAAAGTCATGACAGTGATGGTCACATCACAGTCAAGTTGGGAGATATGGGAATTGGTGTCACATAGATAGTAGTTAT
>JBBPNU010000142.1:0-26746 GCA_038091055.1 Leccinum angustisporum
GTATCTGGAGCAGAGCAATTGACCGCCTCGGAGGCCATGTGTCCTCCTCGTCCAAGTACTTCCGCCATGACGGCATACTGTGCTCTGTGTCAGCGACTGTGTTCCGCAGCGGGACATGGAATGATGGAACATACTTCAAGATTCGAGAGTGGAACGCCATGCTGCGGATAATGTGCCTTGCTAAGGAAAAGGTTCCAAAGTCCGAGCTTGCGGGCCTTCAGCTTCAATTCCTTGACGACCGGGATGACGATCTTCCAACGTTGCACGGGGTCTTTGGGTATCTGTGCATGGTACAGCTTGGCAGAAGGGTAAACGTCATCCTACCCAGCGAATTAGTGAGGCGTTGCCAACAACGAAGATATTTGCTCTCCATACTTGTAGAAAAGCAATGAGTTTAGCTAGGGTCTCCTTTCCGTATGGTGTGAACTTGTCTTCGATCTTCTCGCTGTTAGTGTAAACCTGAGTACTCCGTGAAGATGACACATACGAGGTTCCAGGACGCTTCAGACGTGAGTTCGACAACTGGGTGGTTTACCATGATGTTTCGTGGACCTCAGATCGAGTTGTGTGAACCAGAGTTGGACGCCGGGGTTAACATCGTGACATCGTTGTAAGCGCCCAACCGGTTACTAACAATTACCGGTGCTCATCCATCCGAAGCCAAGGAAATCCATTGATTCAATTCGTAGGTAGAACAACCGCCATTTGAAAGTACAAAGTCAACACGAACTCAAGGGTAACGAAGATGAAGAAAAGGCAGTATCACAAGACAACGAAGAAGTAATGTCTGTATTAACAGGGTTGGTATGCTGTCCAGCGAGTCCAGCAACTATACTGTATTTGGGGGGTCGGAATGGTCATCAGTGGGGCATATGGATACACTGGTCATGAATGGATGAGACCAAGGAAAAGGCATACATGCATGTAAGGATCAAAAAAATACAACAGCGAGCAACCAGAGGCTGCACTGTGTGGATTATGAGTTTCAAGCATGGGATCGCGATGGAGATTGTGGTCCATCTGAGGGTGAATCTCCAAATGTGAACGGAAGCTCGGGATCAATTCCAAATGCGCCAGCATCGAACGTATTCCAGAGGGAATCTGGCTCACTGGTCGAATAACCATTTGCATTATAGTTTCTGATGTAGTCCAGCCCCAAGAACGGAAGACCCGGGGCAGGGAATGAAGAAGTCGGCGGTGTGGTCGAAAGTTGACTATACCCGATGTCTGAGTTGCTATACCAAGTTGGGTCGACGTTCGAAGGCGAATGCTCGTATGTGGCATATGGCAAGGAGCTCGGTTGCGATCCGGAAGCGTAGATGTCCACAGAGCGACTGTCCGATGGGCCACTTTCCCATTGCTGGCTGCTGGTAGACGTAAGGGGGCTATGATACATCGCGTAATCGTGGGAGGGAACATGGAGTGGTGAAAGAGGTGCGCCAGTATAATTGTACGGGGATGCACCGACAAGGTGGGGACTCCCCTCCTGTTGAGTTGCTTCCATGGTGGACAGGGACGGTGAGGGTAGATTGACAGACGCCGGGGAGCTGTGAGGGCTGCATTTCCCCCCTACCGGCTGTGGACTAGAAAAACCCACAGAATACGCAGGCAAGCTCGAACCGCCAATGATTTCGCTCTCATCGCGCCCCCTCTTTCGAGAGGTCGACCGGTTGCGCTGCGCTATAATCCACAATAAGTCAGCCAGTTTCATTGCTAAGCACGGATTCTCCTTACCATCCACACGATACGGCGATGCAACAGGAGGCCGACGAGTAGTTGGATCTCGGGAGCGGCTGATTCTCCTCGGTTTCATCTTTAACGGACGGTTCATCGTCGGCACTTGTCCCGGAGGAGAAATATGGGGTCGTCTGGATTCCAATGCAGCTGGGGAAATGCCTTGAGTCATGCCAGTTCCAGAAGCATCAGTATTAGTTCTTTTGATAGCGTCGTCCGCAGTGTTCGTCAGCTCAGTGAGCAGTTCTTTGCATTTCCGAGCGCCTGGCCAATGGCCTTCCCAAGACTCTATGATTGGGAGACAGCTTCTGGCTTCGTCCATTGCAGTAGCTGCGCTCTTCGGATCCGGCGAATGCATGGCGTATAGAAGGATAACGACGGCGGAACTGAAAAGATGCTGGATGAAGAAAGCAAGATGATGGGAAGTTGGTACGTGGTTATTGATAGAAGGCGCAAGGCGGATGCATGAGCGGGCAGACGAGACTGCATTTGCGGTTGAGTTGAGCACGACCGGCTGGTCGGGCCTGACCGGTAAGAAATTACGATGAAGAGTGGTGAGCACCGAATAGTAGTGGCTGTATAAGACGACGGTCATGGACATGTGTTTGTCGCTGGTATTCGGGTTCCTGAAAAAAGAAGGAAGGTCCTCGAACCACTTGGCGAGTTCCATATCGAGAGTCTCGACAGACCGCTGCAACTCCAGTCTCTTCTCGGGTCCGACTACTTCTTTACAACTTTCGAGGGCGTATACCTGTCGTAACACTCGGCCGGCGATCTGATACAGGATCATCAAAGCGATTGTGCCCGACATGAGGGACGGAGGCTTTTGTGAGAGCTGTGCGCCAGTGAAGTACTCGGGTAACCACTCGTCGTCGGCATCGATCGGAAGTTCGACGTCGCAATCGGAGTCCTCCACGCCAAGTGGGCGACCGAGCGCAAGTGCCAGCATGCGATCCAAACAGTACACACTCCACCATATTTTCCGTCGAGTCTCTTTTTCGATGGAGGATATGGTCAATCGACGTGGGGAGCGCTGAAAATTTGTCAGTAATGACCGCAGGTTTCATGGGTCAAGCTTACATGTAATCCCAAGTCTTGTGCACTGCGCACAGCTTGCCCCACGAGCAGCCACGCCTGAGGCAGGCAGTTGATCGAGCACAGGAACGAAGACATCAGAATAAAACTTTGGACGTGTAGCACCTGAATGGACGCATAACTGATGTAGTGCAGAATGAGAGCCCTAGAAGGATGTACCATCAGTGACGGCATGGAGTGACTATAAGCGGATAATCGCCTACCTCTCGTAATAGACCACGCCTATCCCACCGTCATCCTGACGTTCGCTTGCCAGACGTGGGTCATTGACCAATCGAGCGGTGCAAGCGAACACTGCGAAGACGACAGATATGAATGGAGCCTCGACTTGGGTAAACGCTGCATCGCTCCTCCTCTCCATGAGACACCTGTATCTGGCCAAAAAGGACGGCTTATCAAGAATAGGCATCAAGAAGTATAGGCGCTCAAAATACGCATCAATCTGATGCATGGACATAATTAGCAGGTCTTCTTCCGGGAATTCGACTTCGTCTGCCCCGGGAAGGGCTCGCATTTTCCCAAAGAAGACTGATGCTGGGAGATATAGTTTGTTTGCACTAGGGCCAGGCGCCCGCGGGTCCTCTTTCATCGGAGAGACACGGTGGAGGGGGTTGATGGTCAAGGCACGGAAAGACTGGATCAACGACATCGTGGATGAACCACCAATCCAACGAAGGTGGCCATGTTCGTCCAGAGCGAGCTGGCCAAAAGATTCGGCGACATCGTCTTCAATCTTGACAGAAACGGACTCGGGTGAGGAACTGAGATCCGTGTGGGTGTCTGCTGCGGCCTTCGATGACATAGCCTGTAGAACTGCCGATGCCGGAGGGAGACTACCCTCCGCAGCGTTACCGGTCGGGGAAGAGGAGCCGGGTGGGACACCCAGGGATGGCCCAAGCTGTTCGAGGACAGGTGCGATTTGAGAAAAAAGGGATTCCATGTGGAGGAGACGAGCTTCGAGTTCCTGAACATAGCTAAAGAAACATGAGGTGTTTACGTGAGATCGATGCGTGGCGAGGGCGTACTGTCTGCTGAGTGCGGCTCTGTCCTTTGTCTGAAGCCAGGTGCACTGGGATCCGGACGATTGACAGGAGTCATTTCTCGTTTTCCCGGGCCTTCAAGCGGGGGGCAACTCGAGGGACAACAAATCCCAGCAGTTTGTTGGGTGATTGATGTTCGCCGCCGAAGCCTTCCGAGTCAGATCAATTCTGTCACCGGTTTGACTCCGCCACGTCACGTACTTACTTGGCAGCTTACATAACACCCGTGGAAAAAATATCACATAAGACTATGAATGAAATCACCTCGACAACTTCAAAGAGTACAAGAAATGAAGGTGAAAAGACAGTAACGTACGAGAATACAAACAACCGAATTGTGTGTCGTTTCAAAATAAATAAATAAATACATACGTGTGAACCCAGCAACTACAACATTACAAGGGATTCGTTGCTAAAAAAAAACGGGAGGGGGGGGAGAACAACAGAAGACCAGGTGATCTCAAATATGATAGTACAAAGGGAGGACGAAATAATGATATGAAATAATCATGATGGAAGAAGTGCAATGAACAGGTATTTACCCAAACAATTCTCAATTCGGTCGCACGAAGATGGCAGGAATCGGGTTTCCTAACCGAGGAGAAGAAGCCACAGTTGAGGCGGAACTCTGGCGTGAATGGATGTAAGTTTTGTTCGACAGAGCTTTCTGAAGCTCCGTCCACAAGGCGTCCTCCAGATTTGTGAGCACTTCAATTTCAATCCCCACGGTGGGCGGGTTCCATGCGTACACCAGACCATGAGATCCCGGAAGCCCAATCTGATTGGGTAACCGACCTTGAAGGAGCTTCGCAAGCCTATCGCAGCACCAACAACACTTCTTGCTGACCGCGATTTCATTGACTGTATCCAACTATGCGACGTACACATCCGAGTCAGCAATCAAGAACATGCACTGGAAATTGAACCATACCTGACGACCGAGGAAGTCGTCCAATAGACGCTCACCCTCTATTGGATTCCCGTTGTTCCGGATTTTGTCACGGCTGTGATGCTCATACACAAGAAGTCCCATAAGAGTCGCCTCCGCGTGCACCGTTCCACCAAACCTTAGTGATTTGCAATATTCTTCCAAAACACAAATCCTCCGTTTCACGTCCTCATCATCTCCTGGATCGAGGCGTCTTTGGTACATTGATATGAGCTCTTTGGCAGTCAACATCGAGTTGTCACCCGGCGGAACTGTAACAAGTCCAACAAGAAAGTTCGTCGTCATTCGCTTGGAGACGCGCCGGTCAGTCAGATATCCCAATGCAGCGTTCCAAGCCACAACTGTATTCAGATATCGAAGAACAGTTTTGTTGGAGGGTTCATTGGGTTCCGGTATCAGGTGGTCTAAAAATGCTCAGAAGAAAGCTAGTATACACGGACAAGACTTACCATCTCCATCCTCTTCACTCTTAGCTGGCGATGATGACGATTAGCAAGTAGAATGGAACGGACCAAAATCACCAACCGGTATTGAAGTTCAGAGACCTGCCTATATGCTCTCCGAGACTTGTGTTCTCCAAAAGTTCCTGCAGAACTCCCTTCCAGGAGATGAAGAGATACAAACTATTGCACCAGATTGCGACATCAGAGACCGCGGAAGATTGTGTCGGCGTCAGAGCATTCGGGCCAACATCCCTCAGAATCTTGTCGGCTTCATCAATACAGTGATCCAAGTTCACGAGAATCAATGTAAGAAGTTTGACCCACAACGGCGATGCTTCGTTGGACAGCTGCCAGTGAAGCTGGCCATCCACATCGCGTCTATATTCCTCAGGCATGAGGTCAGGCAATATATAGGCCAACTCCTCAGTCATAGGAACCCATTTCGGTCGCAACTTGGCTTCGTCGTCCTCGCCTTCCAGAGGTTTCCACGCCTTGATGACATCAAAGAGTCGACGATGGTTAAATAATACCCCGTCTTCGTTAAACCTTTCAGAAAGTTTGCGATGACAGCGCATGACCACGAAACGTTGCAAAACGAAGAAATTCTTTTGTTCGTCTGGTGCCCCTCTGTCGAACTGTTCGAGGACGGCCCAGGTGTCCGCAATATGATCTTCCAATGAACTCGGGTTCGCGGGTCTAGCATGATGGATTGCAAACATGAGCCTACGGCGATTGATTGTCACATACCCGTTGACAATGTCATGGAATGACTTTTCTGTCTTGTGTATCTTTGTGACCCTCAAAGTGGTTTCCTTCGATTTTGAGTGACGACTTTGAGTGACGAGAAGCATTCGCGCTATTCCATCACTTTCAATCCTGCCCGTTGCCGCCACGACCTTTGCTGCAGATGGACTGAACTTGTCGCCACACGTAAGAAGGGTCACGAAGTGACGCAAGAAGCGGGGAACGTTCTCGCGGTGGCTCGTGGGTTCAGACCTTGCTTTCAAGGCCTGAAGGATAGTAGTCAGCGTGCGGATGCGCCTTGAGACCTCGTGGAAGTTCTGTGGGTTGGACATAATGCACGGAGGAAGCAACACAGATACGACCGACTGTGATTTAGTTGCCACCAGCCCTGGGTTACTGTCGGCTCTGTCACGGGTCGCGGGTTCGAGTCCCGCATCAACCGCCAGTTTTTAGGGGGTAGTGCGTTGACACCTTAGTGGAGACTGTGGAGAGGGGCGTCATATTCCGTTTTCGTGTGACAATTGTCGTACGTACCGCCTTGTGCCGTGCGTTAGGGACTAGGCTAGCCAGTTGCCTCTCGCCGTTGTGCCTCTCAAAAAAAAAAAAAAAAAACCGTGATTTATCTTGGATCTTTATTAGGTAAGATAAGCATCCATCCAATCGGAAGGATGCCGCTTTTCAGGCCCCGTTCAAGTTGCCGCCCACCTCGGACTCGACTCTCCACCTCGACTCGGACAACTTGAACAAAATTCGCCAATCTTTCATCTTCCTAGGCTTAGGAACTCGCACGGATAGGAGTTTAATACGCTTTTCATTCGAGCAAAGGTCGTCGTCGTGTTTTCTTAGTACCTTGAGCTCGATTCCGATCACCGCTACTCATTGACTCTTGGGGATAAGTATGTAGTTGTGTTGTGTCTAGTCGACGACAAAATGATATGATATGATATGATATGATCTAGATAGACAAGGCCGAGGCTCCGGACGCACTTGGACCCGACAGCACCACTGGCGAGCAGAAATTCCCATGGTAACATATCCAACGGTAGCGGCGCTATTGCGCCAGTCCCCGACTCCCGGGAGATTTCGGTTTCATGATTAAGCGCTAAGCATTCAGCAACAGTACAAGTAAAATGCTTTCGTCAGGCATTGCCAGCGTTCACGGCAACTCGCCGCTCTTTCATCACGCGTGATCGACCGACTTGTTGGATTTCTGGATCGCACTGTCCAAAGCGTGTCGGACAACTGGTAATCTCGGCACGAAGCTGTAGAGAAGTAGGAATGTGAGTAGCAAGAGGCGCGGGAGGCAGATATAATAATATTACTTGTGTCCTTGTGGTCATGAGGATGAACTGCCCGTCGAATATTCAATATTCAGGATTCGGTTTCTCTCCGCACAATGTGAACGACTTGGTATTACATAGTATATGAATATCACAGATTCGAAATCAAGCACCTTAAGGCAGGTGTTTACCGAGGGCAATGTCCCCGTTCAGGGTTGACCTCATGGTTAGCCACTGCGCCCTATCGATCTTTGACCTGTGGTCAACATGTTCATACTGTCTCCGCACAGGATGTAACTTATATTTGTGCTACAAACCCAGTTTTCGTCGGAGAGGCAAGAACAATACTCATAAACGTGCAGGTTTGTCTTTCACAAAAGCTACATTCCTCCGATCGTCAGGGATTCCATCACCTACTGTGGTCGAACGTATCACTTAGCATAAAAAGCTTTGATATGCTCCTGCATCGGATCATTTAAGCTGGAAAATTGACCTATCTCCCTTACAAAACGACGTACCTCATCGAAGGTAGCGATTTCACTAATTTTTCGTTACGTAATTTGACATAAGCAATCGTTTACATAAGCGAACCGTTTTGCAGACAGCTGATTTTTGCGCCTTATCGTGGGAGTCGGGGATGATGGGAGTCGTTTACGTATTTGTGTTTATTTGGCGCAATAATCCCGTGATCTAATCTACAAATTTAGTAAGAAGTTCGCGCGACCTCGCTGCACCCGCATGAAAAACCACGTCACCAGGCTCGTCCTTTCCCATCCCGCTGGCAGATCCACCTTCCGACTCAGAGAAATACAAATTGATGGGCTTCATAATATCTATGTTTATCGTATGCAGCGCGGTTGAGCCATTTCGCTCAAATGACTAGAGTACAAAATGTTGTATGTGTCTTCATCTGAAGCCTGTACATTTCAATGTGCTGCAGTGCAACATAGGGTGAAATGCCGCTTTCTAGGAACCGGGGCGGTCTTGAATCATGAAAAAAAAGCTTACCATGACTCAGATCGAGAGAATGTAAGACGCGATATTTGATCGTAAGTTCGAACATCAACTTTGCGCTTGTTACAAGGCATTGATCAGTGGATTTCACAACCCAGTGAACGAGCAAATTTGAGACCGTGTAAGACTTTATGTCACTTGGACTCATCTCGACAGCCATTTGGTTGACCGACGGCGACTTGGCGCGAGGAACCGGAGATTGTGCCGAGAGCTTCCCATCGGATCCAAATTCCGAACGCTCTAAATTATTTTGAAGGCATACGCAAGCAAGGTCTCCCAGCGGCACCGCCGCTACCTAGTACCTAGTAAGTTTTAGCGCAATTTCAGCATACCGAATTTTGCCCGAATCAAACGTGACTTTTAAGAGTTGACAATGCCCAGGGCGAGAACGAACCGCGGAAAGCTCAAGAACATTAGTTGCCCGAAATGCGGGAAGAGATTCTATTCGGAGACTAACGTCCTCCGACATATGAATCAACCTATGAGCAACTGCTACATGGCTACCTGGTCACACGAAAACCGTTTGGATGACTCTCGCACATCTCCTGATGGTGACAACGTTTCGGAGGCTGCTCACCCCACGGGCTCTGGTTCCGTACCTCTTGGTAACGAATCTTTTCTCGATACACCCTACAATTTTCCACTCTCCCCACCTTCCGACTTCGACGCTCGAGGAAACTTCAGTGATCGGGACACTGGAGACGTGGAGATGAGCACCGTAACTGAGGATACAGAAGCAGGACAAAGGGTTACGGATGATTTTCCGGGTTGCGCTGCTTCATATCCTGGTGGAAGAACGTTCATGGATTTGTTTTGGGAGGACAAGTATTCCAAGGAGCGGCAAGAGAACCTGTATTTCCCCTTTGCTGGGAGAGAAGAATGGGAATTTGCGTCTTGGTGCTTGCGCTCGGGCCTCAGTATGTCTGCCATCAACTCGTTATTATCACTGAGCTTGGTGAGTAGACAACACATCGCCGCTCTCAAATTCCACCTCATCAATCCGTTTTTCAGATCAAGCGACTCTCCCTTTCGTTTCGATCCGCCAAAGATCTTCGTGCGCGTGTAGAAAGCCTCCCATCGGGACCACCGTGGTTGTGCAGACGAATGCGAACAGAGGTTCCTACCAAACAACCAGTTCGCTTATTCTATCGTCCGGCGCTCGATTGTGTACAAGCTCTTCTGACCCACCCGCTTCTTGCACCACATATATCGTTTGTCCCACGGAAAATCTGGACGTCTGCGGCTAGGGTTTGTCGGATTTACGAGGATTGGTTGAGTGGGGATCGCGCATGGGCTATTCAGGTGTGTTTCTTTTTTCTTTCTTTCATAGATAATGTTGTATTCACTTGGAAGTTTAGGAAGAACTTCCTCCAGGCGCAGCAGTATTAGGCGTAGTCCTCTCATCGGATAAGACGAACATCTCGGTGATGAGCGGGAACCGTATGGCGTACCCCCTACTAATCAGCCTCGCTAATATTGACCCGGAAATTCGTTCCAAGATATCGTTACACACTTACCTACTTCTGGCGCTTCTCCCAATCCCGAAGTTCCACCACAAAGACACTCGCGTTCGTAGCCTCCTCCACGATAGGCTTTTCCACACAGCCTTAGATGAGATTCTCGCGCCGTTAAAGACAGCCGCGCGTGTCGGGATCATGATGAATGATCCCGTCGGCAATCTACGATACTCTTTTACTCCGTTAGCGGCTTACATCGCCGATACACCAGAACAATCCCTCTTGGCATGCACTGGCCCCAAGGCATCCCCATTTACGATTGCAGTATCAGAAAACTTTGGTGATACTTTCCTCCACCCCCCGCGCACTGGATCACACACTCTTCGGGCCATCCGCAGCGTACGTGACCGCTATTCTCCGGAAGACTTCAAACCACTTCTCAAGTTCGTCAAGTCCCTCCGTTTGAATGGGGTACTGGATCCGTTTTGGATAGATTGGCCACTATCTTGCCCGTCGCAATTCCTTCACCCCGAGCCACTCCATCACTTCCATCGCTTCTTTTGGGACCATGACGTCAAGTGGTGCGTTGAAGCTGTCACTTCCGCCGAAATTGATTTCCGATTTGCTCTTGTACGACCTATGGTGGGCTACCGTGCCTTCGAGGATGGCGTTTCGAAATTAAAGCAGGTCACCGGGCGTGACCACCGTTCTATCCAGCGTTACATAATAGGTGTTATCGCGGGCGCAGTCCCTCGTCGTTTTCTTGTCGCCGTTCGCGCGCTGCTCGATTTTCTATATCTCGCCCAGGCACCCCTTTTCTCAGACCATTCCCTCACCAAGTTAGCAGAAGCCCTCAAATTATTCCACGACAATAAAGACGCTATCGTACAAGCTGGTTGTCGGGAGTCTTGGGGAATACCAAAGCTCGAGCTACTTCAAAGCGTGGTCTCCGCCATCCGCCGGTCTGGACCTGTGATGCAATGGTCTGCAGACCCCACGGAGCACGCACACGTTCAAGAGATCAAGGTTCCCGCCCGGTTGAGTAATAATCAAAATTATTACGATCAGATTGCGCGTTACCTAGATCGAGCTGACAAGTGTTTCCGGTTTGATCTTGCTACGTATTTTCAAAGTCTTGAACAAGCTCTTCCCTCCGATGATGACGACCTGGACTTTGACCAAGAGGATGACCGCGACATTGGCGCTGATTCAGATGCTCCCTCCCTCAGCGAACATATGAACGTGTCTCGCTCGACCGTCGATTATTTCACCGTGGCCGACGCTCTTTCCCGCGGGCTTATTCCTAATACCCTGCGACCTTGTCGTACATTCTCAAATCACGGCACCGCTTTTCATATTGCGAGTAAGCCGTCGCTCCGGCTGACTGTCGATGAAGCTGCCACAATGTTCGGAATTCCTGACCTCCGCCCTGCGATCTTGGCGTTTTTACAACGCGTTCAGGATGGCGCGGATCATTCTATCTCAGGAGGTAGGATGCAACATAATGATCACTCTCTCCCGTTCGACCGCATTCATGTGTGGTATAAATTACGCATACAACAGTATCGCCATCACAGCGGGGGAAGAGTAGTAGATGCTCCGCAAACCGTCAGAGCATTCCCTCCTTCTCCTGAACGCCCTTGTGGACTCTATGACTCTGTCGTCATGAGTCCTAGTTCTGATAGTGACTGGCCATCACGAGGTATTCAAGGTTTGGACAATCCCGTCTTCGAGTGAGCCATATTGATTCTGTTGGCAGGGCATCATGTCGTTCAACTTAAGCTAATTTTCTGTCCGGCGAAAGCCGATTACTTTGCCGCTTACGTTGAACGTTTCAACGTCGTTCCTCACCAAGGGAATCCTGTTCATCCAGGGACGGGGATGCATTTACTTAGGCGGGCGGTGAGATCGGATGGAACGCGAATCGGCGACGTTGTTCCGATCTCGCACGTACGATCTGCTGCACATCTGATCCCACACTTCGGCAAGGAGGCCCACTCTCGATTGTCAAGACAGAACGGCTATGAGCTGTCGAGTGAATTATGGCTCAACAAGTATTGGACGAAAGAATTCTACCACGCGTTGTCATCATGTAGTAGTGATTCTCAGTCTGGATCCTGATTTAGTCGTATTACAATCGATGGGTACTTAAGCGAATGATGGATTAATCGGGCTGTGCGCACCAACCCACTCACGTCCTTTCAACACTACACTTTTGAAACATATAGTCACATATGTGATGCTGCACAGCATATTGCGAACATGATGGCCGAGGATCTATGGCATAACGAGCTAGTCGACCATTGACTGAAAGGTGAGCTTGTGCATCTTGTCCTAGAATACTATATTCAATTCCTACCATCAGAATTCAAGGCTTCAGGAGAGTGGAAACGAGGCATCACGTTCACAGAAACACGACAAGGCTCTTTCAGCTTACTCCGCAGTCTTGTTGCTAACTACCTCGCCTCCGGAAGGCGTGCTGATGGGATGGGCGAGAATGGCACTCATGCGTAGCTCAGCGAGTGAGGCATTGGGCACCGTGAAAAGGGTATGGCTGATTTGGTCTTTGAGAACTACATGATAATTCTCGTTTCATCCAGTTCAAGCTCCCCACGTTTCGTGTTTATCTGTCGGTCTGCAATGTTCTCGAAGGTGACGATCGTCTTATAGAGGCGGTCGAATGTTTCAAAACGATGGAAAACAAGCTATCAGAGGAGACAAATACCCTCGACGAGCAACGGCAGTGGGAATTGGCGAGTAACCCCATTTGCCACTCGGAGACTAATCTGAAGATCTCTCCAGATTTTCGACATCGTTGTAACGTAAAACTGGAAAAAGGAGGTTATACAGAAGTGTATCCGAGGAACCACGATGTGGCCATCAAATCCTACTCGATCGCACTCTCAATTCACCCAACGAATATCGGTGGCATCGTAGTGAAATGCTGCAAGGCGCGGTTAGGTTTGTCGGAGGACGAACTCGTAAATGCCACGGCGCTGACTGTACAATGAGATCACTGAACGCGACCCATCAAACTACCAGGGGTACAAAAGGAAACATGCGGTATTACATAGCCTGAGGCGTTACAAGGAGGCATTTGACGCATTCGAGACGATGCTGTGCAGGATGGAAAAATCGCTTGACGCACAAGTCCAGGGTGAATCGTTCTAATTCATATTGCACAGACGACGTGGGCTGATTACCATCCAAGACATACCTCGAGTACTGATTAACACAAGCACCGGTCGTCTCCATGACAAGGAAATGCAAGCGGCAGATTTGGAACAGGTTCCCATATTCAACGAGTTACGATCCTCCATGACAATCCACGATCGGCTCGACGTGCACGCATCCAGAGGGAGGTGGGGAAGTTTTATGAATATGTGATGTTCTCGCACAGGTGGCAGCCACCCGAGCCATCATTGCAAATAGCTGAGGATAGTGTTATCTATGACTAGACACTCCTCCTTGATCGACAAACTCATCCATTTCTGCAAGCTCGTGCAGTCTCGCAGGTTCCGGTGGGCGTGGAGCGACACGTGCTGTGTTAACCAGAGCGACAAGGGAGTCCAGCAAGAATCAGCCGGGTGTCGTCGTGCGGCGCTGACAATCGTGCATCTTCTCGGGGTTCTCTCGGAATCCCAGAAGCCTGGGCCTCTATGGAAGAGCATCTGGAACACGCGCGGGTGGACATCAGGAGTACGTCGCTTCCAGGGTTGTTCAATTTTACACAGAAGATCGGCAGCCATACCCTTGGTCTGAAGATATTCAACCACAAGGAATCACCTACCGTCCTCGGAGAGATGGAACAGGCAACCACGTTTGCTGCTCGGGCCCTCGCCACACTTCAGCCGGGGCCGACGAGTGTGCGCGAGAAGCTCTACCTCGCTTCAAAGCGCCAAACAACGCGGAAGGAAGATGTCGTGTACTCATGGTTCGGTATCTTCAATGTCACCCTCCCAATCATATACGGCGAGGGTCGGATAATGTCACGATTCTCACTTGGACTGGGAGCTCCTGCAGTAACCACAGCTACCTCGCTTTGGATCTCACCGTTTATGTTCAAGTCGTCCCCTCTCACGTCCCGCAATCAATTGAAGCCATTGATATGGAGAGCATGAGCATGGCATTGCACTCATCCTTGCCCGACCCCCTGCTCGCCGTTCAGTTCTACGAGCGACTGCATGACCTTCCCCCCCATTCTTTCGATCATCACTGGTCGACTCCGCCTTCCTGGATTTGTTTTCTCCCTGACATCCCTCACTGTTATCACAGTGAAACCTGGATCAGACTCGATCGCTCACGTTTATCATGCCACTACGCCCACCCTCGGTGACATACGCATCGATCGAGACCAACGACGACTTGGTCGGGATGCACGGCTTAGCCCTCGTCCACCCCTGGATCAGTCCCCTTTTGGACAGGGATTTCTACGGCGGGACTCCTCAGTTTGATCTAGCCATGCGTGCTCTACGGCGTCGTTCGACTGAAGCAGCCGTTCGGAGCGCTGTTGCATGCTTCGCAGGGATTCTTTCGGCTTGATCGTCGATTCGTAGATACTCTATCAGTCTTGTACTTTTTTCTTAATGTTGTATTACGCTTGTATTGGTACTTTGTCTCGCTCTACATTATAGATTAATAAAGTTGCACTGGATCACACGACAATCTATTTGTTTCACGCTATGAGCCCGCGGCAACGACCACAACCATCTAGCATCAACGCGTACTTGATCTCACTCCTTTACCTTGCGGCATCTTCTAACCTCAACGCCATTCTCGTACGTCCTTTTCTCGTTCCTTTGCCCTTATTTCCCCGCCTTCAAGCTGCTCGCCCGACGGTCACGGTGTGGATGCCTCGAGTACATCCTCACCCTCCCGACGTGTACCTGTGGCACCGTGACCACCACCAGAACCACCAGCACCACCACGACAATGGTGACGAGTCGACGGCAGCGACACACACGCGTACGTCCATTCCCCCTCACGCGCTCACACTATCTAGCATCCTTTTCTTTGCACTTATTTCCCCGCCTCGCCCCCTCACCCGCTCCCTCACACGCAACATCAACAGCACGATGACGCGTGCCGGTGGCACCATGACCATGACCACCACTCGGTCATGCCCCCTCATCCCGCTTCCTCAAGAACAACGCCACGACGCGATGTCAGCAACACAGCGATGTCCACGAACGGACGTCTGCTCGAGATCGTCCGGCTCCGTGGGACGGGTTCTGGCTCGCGGTTAACTTTGATCCGCAGACGATCACGCTGTTCAGGGAGGTCTGGAACCTGTTTGTGGTTGGACTTTCAGGTGCCACATATGATCCCGAACATAGACAAGGTCGTCGAGAGCGGGTGTATCCGCACAGCGTGTCGTTGATGGAAACGATACAGACGTACGGGCAGACGTTGGGCCTGGTATAGCATAATCAGGGAATCGAGTGGCTCGTCAACGAGTATCGGGACGAGGCGCAGAGGACGGTGGCCAAAGGTATGGCATGGTTTTCTGCTTTCCTCCGTTCCGCTGCTGACCCGACCGACGTGCCTTTTATAATTGTATTTTTTCTAGGTATAGCATCCGCTGGGAATCGTGAACCAATACGACGATTCGTTCCGGGTGCGGACGCGCGGGACAACCGACACGTGCAGTTCGTGCGGGAATTTGCAAGCTTGGTGATTAATCTGTACATGGACAATCTCCGGGCGGTGGAAGACTCGGTAGAGTCACAATCCCGGCCCAACCCTCACCAGTCGACGAACACGCCTCCCCCCTGTTCCCATCACCACCATCGCCCTCATCGCTACCAATCGCTAATCACCACAGCTTAATCCACAATGTCCAACATGTTCGGTCTCTGGGCCAAACAACGAGCACGCTCAAACCTGCGCCGCTCGCGCCCAAGCTCACGACCACCGCCACCACGTCTATCAGCGCTTCGACCGCCAACACATCCACCAACGCCAGGACCGCCACGTACCCTTACCCCACTCCCACTCCCGCTCCACCCGTCAGTCATCCTACCGCTGTTCCCCTCCAATGCCCCCCGCCAAACGAAGCGCAATAAGAACACGTCAGACACACGGGGTCGCCCTCGCCTGACGAGGATATGTACGTTGACCTGGAAAACGACGAGGACGAGGAGGAGGGCACGCTGGAGCGTCTCGGGTATAGTCAGCTCGACGGGGAGCGCCCGCCTGTGGTGCGTGGCGCACCTATCTCAACTTCGGCCCTGGGTCCACTGATCCCAGCCAAACCTCCCGCTCCAGCGCCAATTGTCCCTCCTCTACCGGCACCACCATCCCCACCACCAGCCCTATCCTCGGCCTCAACTCAGGCTCAGGCCCAAGCCATGTTCGAAATCTCGCCCGCTCAATGGCAGGAAGAGAGGGACAAACTACGCCAGCAGGCTGAGAGCGAACGGGAACGCTGGGAACGCAAAGTGGCGGAAATGCGATCACGCGAGCGAGAGAGCAGTAACAAGGACGGGTCGTCATCGCACAAACACCGTCGTGGAGAGCGGTAAGATTTTAACAACGTTAACATAGTATCTATGTATCTATGTACGGTGTCCCTATTAGCCGTGCCAATCAAACCAAACCGTCGCTGCCCAACGCGAGCTCCCTCGACGACTCATATATTTATCGCCGACGGACTTCGGCCCGTGCATCTAGTAGTGTAGCATTACATTGTAATAAAGTGTAGCTTACATTTCCCAACACGCCCGGGCCGGACTTGGGGGCGATTTTCGACGTCACGACGCACGTGACCTTAGCTTCTCCCTCTCCCGCCTAACTTCATGATACTTATCCATAATCCCGGGGCCAGACACACGTCCGACCTCGACCCGTCCCACAGCATCCAGTCCCTCTCTCCCTCTCCCTCGCATACCTCGGATGTACTGTCTCGGGGTCCAACGCGGACGACGCGACGACAAACCGTCCTCGTCCCGGATCTGCGTCCTCAAGATCTCATTCCCGAGACTCCTTCGGACTCCCTCCCTCTCTTTCCCCCTCCCTCCACCTCCCCCACGGCTCGCCATACCACGACGACCTGACGATGAGCCTTCTCGTCCTCGTCCTCGTTTCCTCCCCCTCCCCCTCCGCCCAACCTCGACCCGTCCCACAGCGGCCCGACCCTCTCCCTCTCCTGCACACGTCGGACTCCTCCAACTGCTACTCTCCGTCCTTTGGTATCACCGTTAACGCAGCGAACTAAAGGTGGCTTTACAGCAAAGACGATCAGCATCAAAGGTGTGCTCGTAAGACTGTCCCGGTGCTGTGCCTAATGGTACCGGTGCCCCTCCTCGACCCATGGCGGGCCCTGGTGGACCTGGCGTCCCTCCCATTCCCCCTAGTCCGCGACTCGCTCCTCATCCCTTTCATCCTCACCAGCCTCCTGCTGCCGGCGTTCCCACTCAGCAGGTATCTATGCAACATATGCCTTGGGGGGCCTTATTATGTATGTCTTTCTTTATAACAATCCACCCTGTCTCTAAATGCCACCCGGTTCGTTAGTATCCAATAGATGCATATGGGCAACCCTCTTGGTTCTATCATCCCATGCATCAACAACCCCATACTCCCCATACTCCTCATACTCCACATCCCCCTGCTCCTGTAGCACAGTGACCACCCCACTCCGCCATGCCTCTATCACCTCGAAATCCGCCTCCCATTTTACCTGGTACCCCTACTATCGCGCATGCTGTTCCGCATCCAACGCATCCACCACAACCGCCCCCCTCTCACGCCCACCAGCCTCCGAATGGTATCGGTAGTTCATCGCCCCCTCCCACGCCATCAACCACCACTGGACCATCCGCGCGTTCCCTCAACACCAATGCCTCCACCTTTGTTCCCACTACACGCGTACCTAAAGCAATCGTGATAAAAAACGAAGATGGTATGGAGGTTAATCTAGAAACGCTGAAGAAGCACAGTCCGCAACCCCCAACTGTGCCTATTCCGCCGCCATCGCCGGTGATGACTAGTCGTCGCACAGCGTCCGTTAGAATTGAGAGCGAGGAGTCCAAAAGAAAGAGGGAGGAGCAGGCACGATTAGAACAGGAGAAGAGAGACGCCGATGAGCGAGCAAAGAAGGAAGAGGAGGATAGAAAACGAAAGGAAGAGGAGGAAGCCAAGCGCAGAGAGGATGAAGAAAAGGGACGGCTACGGAAAGAGGATGAAGAAAACGAACGGTTACGACTAGAGGAGGAGCGGAGACACAGGGAAGATGAAGCTAGGCTTGAGGAGGAGAAAGAGGAGCGTGAGCGTGCTGAGCGGGAAGCTGAGGAGCAGCGGCAGCAGGAAGCTTTGCAGAACGAGGCAGCACAGGTAGAGGCCGAGGCCGAGGAAGTTCTGGATACCGTCGAATCTCCCATTGAAGACTCCAAGGAACCTGAGGAAGGGGAGGTTGTTGAAAATGGAGAAATTGTGTCGACTCAGGTTAATGGTGATTCGATCAGCAAGGCTCAGAAGGCTCAGAAAGAGGCTTTGCGGATAGATACGTCGTCAATGCCGCCGCCTTTGGAGATTCCCGGACGTCGCCCTAGTCCACTTGATATCGGCGCGGCGAAGAGGGATCTTTCCGCTGCCCCCCTCTGCGTTGGCAACGGCAAGAAACATCGAGCGACTTCAGGACATTGAGTACCCCGAAGGTGTCAGAAGCCCTAGGGAAGACCTCAACAAGGACGCAAAGGATGGCAAATCTAGGTACCCAAACCATTCTTGCTCTTGCAATTTGTGCTCAATTTCCTGCAGGTATGACCGCGACTTCCTCATGCAGTTTATGCAACTGTGCAAGGAGAAGCCACCCAATCTTCCACCACTGGACATCTTGGGTATCGAACCCGTGGATCAGACGTCCTTCGCCATGGCTCGTGGTGGTTCAGGACGTCATCGCCAGCCTGCAAGCGCGATACCCCCGGCCGCTCGTCAAAATTCCGTCGGTCTCGGGATCTCAGGCAGCTTCGGCGTCAAGCCAGGTGCTGCTCCGGGTCTTTTCGCTATGGGTCAGTTCTCCACGCCGACAAGCAAGCTTACTGGCGAGGAACGATACATGATGTCGACGACTGGCACGCGTTCCGCTGCGGTGAGCACGAACCCTGCGGCTATGCAGTTCGTTCGTCCTCCTATGACCCGGACGGCTTCTCAAGGTGGTCCGGGTGGGCACCCTATGGGTAGCAACCGCACTCGAAGCAAGCGTGGTGATAGGCGTACGGATGGGAACAAGATCGGTTTCTCTCAACAAGGCGATGGACATGGGTTTGGTGCCTCAGGTGCTGCGCCTATTTTCGGGGCTGCATTCGAGCCCGTTGTTCCCCTCGAGATATCTGCCAACCGCTGGGTCGCAGCGAGTACGGTTCGCAAGCCCGTGGCTGACGTTGAATCACCTGAACTCGTGGATCGCAAAGTCAGGTCCCTCCTCAACAAGCTTACCATGGAGAAATTCGACTCCATCTCCGACCAAATCATCGCTTGGGCGAACAAGAGCGAAAACGAAAAGGATGGCCGTACGCTCATCCAGATCATCAGGCTCGTGTTCGAGAAAGCGACGGACGAAGCCGCCTGGAGCGAAATGTATGCGTGCCTCTGCCGCAAGATGATGGAACGGATCAGTCCCGAGGTCCAGGATGACGGTATCAAGAACACGGAGGGCAAGCTTATCGCTGGTGGTCAGCTCTTCAGAAAGTACCTTCTCAATCCTTGTCAAGAGGACTTTGAGCGCGGTTGGGTTGCCAAAGAGGCGACTGCTGCCGCCGCTGCGGCCAAGGCTTCTGATGATCAAGCTATCAAAGCTGCCAACGAGAAGCAAGGCGAAGAGAGCGAACTCTATTCTGAAGAGTATTACGCTGCCCAAAAGGCAAAACGTCAAGGTCTTGGTCTCATCAAGTTCATCGGCGAACTCTTCAAGCTCCAGATGCTTACGGAACGTATCATGCACGAATGTGTCAAGAAACTCCTGGGCAATGTTGAAAATCCCGAGGAAGAGGAGATCGAGAGTCTCTGCCAATTGCTGAAAACAGTTGGTCAGCAACTTGATGTCCTCAAGGCAAGGGCACATATGGACATGTACTTTACGCGGATGAAGGAGCTTTGCAAGAGCCTCAACGTCAGCCCACGTATGCGGTTCATGCTTCAGGTAACGTCCGATTTGCCGATATTGACGTGCTCCTCCTCATTTTCTTTTTACCACGATAGGATTGTCATCGAGCTCCGGGATCGGAAATGGGCGGCGCGCGGTATCGTGGTCGTGCCCACAACTTTATCTGCTGTCCATGAAGCCGTATGTGTTTGGAAATTTCTTGTAGTGGCAAGTGACTAAACCATGATTAGGCCTTGAAGGAGAAGGCAACCGCCGAGGCCCAGAGCTACCAACGTCAAATCAGCATGTCTAGAGGTGGATCAAGACGTGGTGGCGAGCGAAACGGCCACTACCAAGGTCCTGTCAATCATGGACAATGGCGTTAAGAATCGAGTTACCAAGAACGGCGAGGCGTTACGTCGGCATGCAGAAGCGGCGAAGCGGTGGCGCGTTCTTCAAGAGCGGATAGAACGGACTGACAGAGAAATGGGCAGAGTTCGCGAGATCCTGATTCGCGCGGATCAGGCACCGAGCGAGACCGATTCGTCCAGGTCTAGTCACACCACCAGTGCCAACAGTTACCTCGCGACCCCTCCGAGCGGGAAAAGCCAGGCGTCAAGCCGTGCAAGCACGCTATCGAGGTCCATGTCGCCCTTGAGAAAGCTTGCGAAGATGTTCGTTGGAGCTGTTAGATCGCCTGCCACACCTTCTGCTCCACTACCGGTGTCGAGAGAGTCGTCAGCAACCCATTTGTCTTCCTCGGAGCCACCCAAGGGAAGGACCGTTCGAAAACAACGTTCTTCCCTTTTCACTTTTCACGACAATCGAGAAAAGCTGCCAACAGGGAACGGACACAAACACAGCCAGAGTTTGACCCCCACGTCTTCTCCTCAGTCATCAAAGCGAGTGCCAGAGTTGAACAACGTCACGATAAAGCCCAAGGTTCCTCCAAAACAACCTTGGAACCCTTCAACAAGGGTCGAAGATGAAGCCATGGCGACTATCAAACCCACCACTCCGAAGAGGCAAACCGCGAGATCGATTGTTACGTCAGGGCGCATGCCGCCAGTTCCCGTTACGCCTCAACGCAGCTTGTCTCGAAGCTCTAACGCCTCTTCGAGACCATGGTCTCCTGTTACTTCCTCTATATCGACTGCCCCTTCATCCAATCCATCGTTTCCTTCGCTTACACCTGGTACACGACCGCCGTCTCGTGCTCAGACACCGGGTCTAGGCACGACGCCTCGTCCAAGACCTCGAACCCCGAGTTGTATCCCCGGTCCAGCAATGTACTGGCGCTTCGTGTCCGCAAGGCATCCAGGTGAAGACGACGGCGATGAAGCCGAATTCACGACCCTCATGCAGCGCGCGTTTTCCCCGGCTCTCACCCATTCTACCTCGTCGCCCGGCACCTGTGGCAACCTACGTGCACACACACTGGGCGGTGTCCGTTTCCTCCCCGACCCCCGAGTCGATCCATGATACCCCTCCCAAGTGTGCACGTATCCTCTGAATCGAGGCCTTCGTCCACCATGTCATTTTATCGACCTGAAAGTCCGCTGACGGAGAGTGGTAAAGGACTGGTATTCAGAGCGCAGACTCCTGAAGCGATGCTCAAAGCACGCGCACAACTGGTTCCCATATACAGTGGACTACGTTTTTCAGCGCGAGCGTCCGTCGTCGGTACCAGGGCACCACCTTCGAGTTACCGAGACGCGTCGACGACGCGGACGCCGTCGAGGTCTGTATCGCGCGCGGGTGCATATACCCCATCGCTCGATGGACCCATGAACATGTACGTCCCGGGGAACTCCAAGGACCCGCTCGACGCGGAGTTCGCGGCTGTCGTGAACTCTATCCCTCATGGGCTTCTCATCGAACGCGTCGACCCACCCCTCAAGGCGATACCGAAAGAAGGCGAAGAGATCAGGGCCTCGTATGCCTTTTCGAGCTCACTCTCGAGGAAAGTTGTCACGTGTCGGTTGACGACTTTGACAAGGTCGGGACGTACTGGCGGCGAAAACACGACATCCAAGAAGGTCATGTGTCGTGTCGGAGGGGGTGAGTCGTGTTTTCATGCCTGTCCGCGACGATGGATGCTCACGTGTGATGTGAATTTGGTCGTGTGACAGGTTGGCAAGACCTTCAGCTTTACATGCTGAACCGTCAAGCAGGCATGTAAGTGTTCGAACGCCAGCCAAAATCCGCTTCGTGCTCGTCTCCGAGAACAATTATCCTTATCGCGAATCGAGGCCCGATGTCTTCCTATCAGTGAAAGCAACGAACAATCCTTGCATGAACTAGAACGCATTCGAACGACACTGATACCATTCACAATTGGATCACTTCCCATGCATGTCTCTTTTCTTGTTACTTTCCTTTTCGTAACTTTAATACGGAAGTTAAGAATGCACCTTCCCCATTACCGTAACCTCGTTATTACCATACGACACTTCTCTACTTCGTTGCAGTATCACGATAACAATCACGTTCAGCCTTGTTTTCTTCTGAATCCGTCTCAAGATATGGTTCTTGTCACGTTTGCAGTATATCATGTCGATCGTCGGAGGGCGGAGAGGATACGTCGGTGCCGCATATTGGCTGCTCTCAGGTACGTTCGATATCAAGTGCCGACATTGTCGTCACTGCTCACTACGACCTTACAGCGACAACCTTCAGTTCATACCCTCTTCCCTGGCTTCGCGTTTTCCTGGCTGATTTTGATTTCTCGCAGGCATTTCATGCCCAAGTTGCTCTTGACCGAGAACCGTGAGGGCTGGTCCACGTTCCACAAGCTTTTTCTTGTTTCTCTTCAAGTTTTTGGCACCATTCCTCAAGGAAGCGGACCTTCAGCTTGTCACGTCCTTTGAGTCGACCTGTGTGGACGTCGTTCTTCGTGCCCGGGTGGCAGACGTGCTAGAGGAGTTGTTCAAACGGTCTCCACGTAGGTTGGTCAGTTTAGAGAAGGCAAAGCTTGTCGGTGTGCTTCGTTGAAGGTAACGTTTTAATCCCCCGTCAACGCAGACTATGCGACGAGTTACCATGGTGAGCGCAACTCGTTTTCCCGAAACACATACGTGTACCATATTCATTTCACTCAGACCAAAACAGAGGACAGTTGTTGGAGGCTCGTTTTCCACAAGCAATTGTATCTCTGCTCGAAGGTTACACAGATCATCTACCATCTCAACCGCAAGTCAACCATTTACCTCTATCCATCTTGCACCTCCAAGTCATTAAGACTGCAATCGGATTTCTGTTGAACTCATCTCTCGGTTATGGTGCGTCAAAATATTTCACGGACTCGATACGCGATGATATTCAGTCTATGCTAGAATCAGTCAAATTTCGACTCGCATCTCTCGAAGTCGCCAAGACACTTGTGCGTTTATGACGACGACGGGTCACGGGTCCACGACGAGGTCGTGGACGGCGAGGATGGGGAGACTGCACGGCGTCAGCGACACCGCGGACCGCGACAACGACAACGACACGGCGGAATTGCAACAGCGACGACGATAATGACGACGGTGACGATGGGTGACGAGGAAACATCGACAACGGAGAGGACGACGGGGAGACGACGGGAACGCGTGGCGGAGTCTTGAACCATTCGTTTCGGGATTTCCAACTGGACCTGGAGGCTCATTGCCGAACTCAGGGATGATGGTCAGTTCGTTTTTGCTATCCTCACTGACTTTCATGAGTCTGATATTAATACAGCGCATCCGCTCTTCGATACCGATGTCCTGTCCCTTCTTATCCAGTTGATCGCTTTCACGCTGCCACTGCTAACTGTCCCACCTCCAGATTTTGCGCAACCTTCGCGGCTTAGTAGGACATCCTTGCTGCACGCCGATTTTCGAACCTCGATCATACTAGACGTCGAGGACTTCCGATTGTCGCTAGCTCGAGCTTTCGTATTCCCGGCAGAGCATCAACGAGCTGCCGCTTGGAGGAGTTGATGCAAAGCATTCGTACGGTCGACGTGCAGTAGTCGTGAATGTATCCGACGGAGCTCGGCCCGTGCATCTAGCAGTGTAGCATTAATTAAATTGTAATAAAGTGTAGTTTACATTTCCCAACACGCCCGGGCCGGACTTGGGTGATTTTCGATGTCACGACGCACGTGACCTTAGCTTCTCCCTCTCCCGCCCTAACATACTTATCCTATGATAATCCCGTCCCGTCCCACAGCATCCAGTCCCTCTCTCTCTCTCTCTCTCTCTCTCTCGCCCTCTCGCCCTCGCCCTCACCCTCGCCCCGGCTCGCCGTACCTCGACGACGTGACGACAAGCCGTCGGCATCCCCTCATCCCCTCACCCTCACTCATCCTCTCCCGCACACGCGCCGATGACGGTACGACAACGGTATGACGACGACGAACTATGACGACCCGACGTGGCATGCGACGGGACGACTGCCGCGACGGCGCAACGCGGCCAGCCCGCGTTTCCTCGTCTCCTCCTTCTCCCTGTCCCCCCTCTCCCTGCGACGCAACAACGACAACGTCCGCTCCCCTACCTCATCCACACACTCCACACACTCCCTCTCCTGCACGCATGCCAACGGCGCAACGACACCGACTACGCGACGCGGCAACTGCCCCCTCTCCCTCCCTCTCCCTCCTTTCCTCCCCCTCTCCCTCTCCCGCACGCACGCCAACGGTGAGACGAGACGGACTGCCGCGGCGACACGACGACGACACAAGACGAGGACAGGTACAGGACTGGTAGGGCGGAGAGACGGTACCGCAACGAGGACGACGGGTCACGGCGAAACGAGAGGACGAGGAGATGGCACGGCGGTACCGCGACCACGACCACGACCACGACACGGCGGAATTGCAACAGCAACGACGACGACGGGTCACGGGTCCGCGACGAGGTGGTGGACGGCGAGGATGGGGAGACTGCACGGCGTCAGCGACACCGCGGACCGCGACAACGACAACGACACGGCGGAATTGCAACAGCGACGACGATAATGACGACGGTGACGATGGGTGACGAGGAAACATCGACAACGGAGAGGACGACGGGGAGACGACGCGGTGTCCGCGACGAGCATGATGGCGGCGGTGCGTCACGGTGAAACGATTCGGACGACATGACGCAAACCAACGTAGTATATATATTGATGTCCTGCACCTACGTAGTTTACAGAGAATGTTTACAATTCAAAAGGACTCGGAAGAAAAAGAAAAAGAAAAAAGAATGCACACGACAGAATGCCAGAAGGCTCCATTGGCCCTAACATGTTCCGGAAATTGCCAGATTGTGACAGCCTAGCTGTCTGCTAGGCAGGAATATCCTACTAGGGACAGTCCTAAACAGATCGGGCTAGCTTGTTTGTCAGCTGGGGAAGGCTGTGATGCTGTAAGCTCGGCTAACCGAAAAGGTCGGTTTGCTGATGGGTGGAAGTCACTGTTGGGACATGGGCCCGTCCATATTCTACGGGGTGTTTGTCTTGATGAATGGCTCGGCCCGTCCGTATGATACGGGGTGGATGTCGCTGTTGGGACTTGGGCCCATCCATGCTCTACGGCGTCGGTGTCGTGAGGAACAGCTCGGCCCGTCCATAGGCTACGGGGTGGATGTTGTTGTTGGAACATGGGCCCGTCCATACTCTACGGGTCGGTGTCGTGATGAGGTGCTCGGCCCATCCATAGGCTACGGGGTGTGTGTCTTGCTGAATGGCTCGGCCCGTCCATAGGATACGGGGTGGATGTCGCTGTTTGGACATGGGCCCGCCCATGCTCTACAGTGTCGGTGTCGTGATGAGGAGCTCGGCCCGTTCATAGGATACGGGGTAGATGTCGCTGTTGGGGCGTGGGCCCGTCCATGCAATAAGGTTCGGCGTCGTGATCAGGAGCTCGGCCCGTCCATAGGCAACGGGATGGACGTTATTGTTGGGACATGGGCCCGTCCATACCCCACGGGGCCCATGTCGTGATACAGACCTCGGCCCGTGCACAAGCTATGTGGTGGAGGTCACTCTGGGGACATGGGCCCGTCCATACTCCACGGGGTGTTCATCTTTATGAATGGCTCGGCCCGTTCATAAGCGACGTGGTGGAGATCAGTCTGAGAACATGGGCCATTCCGCAGTCTACGGGATCCGGATCATGATGAAGATATCGGCCCGTCACTACGCTACGGGGTGGAGGAAGCTGTGGGGACATCGGCCGGTCCGTAACCTATGGGGTCGCCATGACCATCTGGATGTCGGCCCATCCATATACCACGGGGTCTGCTTCACTTCCAGAGGAGGGCCCGTCCGTATCATAAGAGTGTGAGGTAGTTTTCCGGACATTGGCCCGTCCATATTCCATGGTGTTGTACTCACTCTCTGGGTATGGGCCCTTCCTTATACCACGGGTACGGCGTCCCATCCAGATGAAGGGCCCTTCCGTAGTCCAGAGGTTCGCCGTCCCGATATGTACATCGGCCCGTCCATATGCCACGGAGTCCTTGTCTCGTTCAGAGGAAGGGCCCCTCGGTAGTCTACGAGGTGGGTGCAACTGTCTGGATATCGGCCCGTCCATATTCCACGAGGTCGGTGTGTAGTCCGCGGGAAGGGCCCTTCCATATGCTACGCTACTCAATCGTTTCGGGCCTGGCCGTACTCTAAGTATCCAACGTTTCCGGGCCCGCAGCGGGGTCCCTCGTGGTCCTCGGCCATATTCCACTCAGGCTCCCCGTACCCACACGGAGAAAGTTACTCACATATGTGGCATATGATGTCGGGTCGGACGACGACGAAAGAGTCGGATGAGTAAATGGCGATCCTATTGACTGTCGCCAAAGGCATCGGACCTCACGAGGGAGACGAGCAGGACGAATATTGACTGTGTAGTATGTACGACGATACCTGAGATTCATCACAAAAATTGATAAATCATAA
>JBBPNU010000143.1:0-26744 GCA_038091055.1 Leccinum angustisporum
GTCAGAATCAAGTCCATCGTCATAGAGTGTGTACATAGCCTCAATATCAACATCTTCCTCAGAGGCAGAGTCGGAGTCGGAGTCGGAGTCGGATATCACATCCCACTCTAATTCTGAGCCGTCCCACCGGGGAAGTACAAATTCTCGACGTCCAATGGTTTAAGGCGACCCTTGGCAAGTTTCTTGGAATGTGCACAATCCCTCTCTGCGAACCACACGTTGTCAGTAGCTCGGCCACTCAAAAAAAGTGCGCAACCCGATCCGCATCCGACAAATCAAGCGTGATCTCCATGTCCTTGACGTCGTCGCTACGCAGGGTTGTCTTGTGAGATTGCCGCGACTTAAACCTTCGGGCAATTTATTGATTCCAGCCTCAGTTGCTATCTTCGACTCGGAAGCGTTTCATGGCGAGGAGCAGAACCAGGAACCGCGGAAGGTCTTGGATAAAATGGAATCCAGAGCATTGAATAGCGCCTTCTCGGTCATACAGCCAGAAATAAAGCGTGTCACCGATCGTGGTCTATTAGGTATATATGCTATCAAATAAATCATAATGCCCCCATGGACGATGATGAGTCCGTTTCGTAACGATCATTTAAATCGGTCGACATGAGGCATTGACAGTGGAACTCGATTATCATCATCCGAATGAATGACGCTAAAGACGACCAAAAGAACCGGAATAAGGGTCGACGTTACGAAGAGTGGGATTGCCTAGATAGCATCAGATCAATCGTCATACAATAAAAACGACAATACATACCCTAGATGCCCATAAAATTGTACTGAAAGTTAGGATTGCAAAGCACTTGTTTGCTTCCGGGTTGTCCTTGACAATCTACATGTTCATGAGAGCGACGAGCACAACAACAAGGTTGGTTGGATGTTGATGATACCAGTCTCTTCCTCTCGGACGAGATTACCTCCGCCAGCCACATCGAAGGCGTTCACTGCGCAGTGGCGCTATATGCTCGCCATCGCCGTTCTCTTCGTATTCATCATCCGCGTAGTCATCCATGTAGTGCTCCAGCCTCCCCGGCCTCGAGGCCAACTACATCCTACTCAGTGACGAGGTCCTCGAGTGCCTGAGGTCCGTCAAAGAGCTCCTTTTCGTTTACCTCGTAAGTGGTTATCCTCTTGAGTTCAAGAAGCGGCATGGAGACAATGTCTATTGACAAAAAGTTGAGCTGCTCCTCCATCGCGGACTCGAGTCTCCGGCAGCTGCGACTGTAGGCATGACAAGAGAGCAGCGGAAGTAGATGTTCGAGATGTTGTTGTCAAATCTACGATGACGTGGCTGTCTGCGGAGGAAAGATATAATCAACGGTGGACGACATAGTAAACGGGAAATTGTCCAAAGAAGGCCCCTCGCGTAAAACTTGGCAAGGGAAGGATTAAACAGTAGTCGAAGGGATCCGCGGAACCGCCATGCAGAACGTTGTCGTATCAATCACGCACGAAGGCTTAGGAGACCCTGCGAGTGAGCGTTCTTCGACGAGTGTCGTAGACTCGTTGGCCTCGAGATCGACATATGAGTAATTGAGGCGGTACTCCTTTTCGAGCTGGTAAATGTGTCGCTTGAGCCTGGACGTCATAGATAGTCTAAGATAGAATCTAATCAGAGACATGCAGACGAAACAGAAACTGCGACGCACGCGATGTACTCATCCATGGCACCAGGTTGCGACGGCATTCGACTTGAGTGCTGAGCTGTGGTCACGGTGGTACAAGTAAATGTAGAGCCGGGAGATGCCTGTGGCCACACCTGTACTTCACGGTGGGAAAACCACGTAGAGAACGTGGTTTCAGGCGAAGAGATGGCCGATAGAGAGGGTGAAGCCGGGGAATCTGTTGGTCGACGTTTGAATGTGGAATATGATCCAGTAAATAGTAACCAAACTCGGCAACCTGAGTGCCGACTTGGCGTCGGCGCAAACCTTGCTAAGTTGCTAGGACTGGGGAAATCAATCAACACATGCGGCGGGAACGTCGCGCACAACGCCCGGCGCGGCTCACCAAGGTCCGGGGTGTCGACAGCGAACGCTATGAGTGGACGTGTTACTTACAGTAAGCGGACACATGACCTCGGCCACTACGATCGTGAATCAGCTACGGAGGGTTCAAGCGTATTCTAACCGCCGATGTTCCTCCTCGAGCGTCTCTTTCCAACCTCTTGACTTTGTTCTCCGTTTGTAAGAAACGTCGTCCCAGGCGACGAAAAGCTCCGAAAGCGTGTCCACCTGGAAACAAAGGTCAGACAATTTTGGTGTAGAAGAGACCTCGCTCACGTGGGTCGCGTGACGTTCCACCAAGGTAGCAATCCGTTTCTCCAAAGACGCAGCCAATCTCATATCCTGTTCCTGCGCTGCGAGGAGAGCCAGCAACCGTGGTTGCAACGCCTCGTGATCTGCGATGATTTAGAGAGAGACAGAAACGCGTCTAGGGGTGCTCACCCGGTGGTTTACCAGCCGACATACCCTTTTGTTCAAGCAGCTCGATCTCGCGCATATCACGATCGGCGGCACGAGTGTCGGGTTCCATCTCTGAGAGAAGCGCTTGGAGTTAATCGGGCGACATATCGTCGTACGTCGGTGCGGGGCGGGACACCGCGCCCAACGCACTCATTAATCCAGATCGGCACTGATGATGGTACGCCAGCCCGCACCGCTCGTCACCAGACAAGGCAAGCGAGGCCAACCCGGGCGACATAGATGCCATCCGTGACGTCGTGGTCGCCATGGTCGCCGTGGTCGCGGTCATCATCACTACCTCTTCCGCATCCATGTCTTCCCGCTCTCCAGCGACGCTGCAAAGCTGCTCGATATCTCCGGATCCGAGACAAGCGCGTACGACGATTGCGTCGACGTCGTGCGCTGCCGCGCCGAGAGTCTTGACGTCCGAGGCTCGAGCTGCCACGCCGAGTTGGTAACGTCCACGTTTCCGTAATGCCGACCCTACGTGCGCACAGCGAGAGTCAGAACCCGGTCGTCTTTTCCTTGGGGGGGAAACCGGGTCTTGTGCACTCACCTTGACGACTGGCTGCTGTCCTCTCACGCCAGCCAAGAGGTAATCCCGTTCTATTACCACCTACAAGGCACCGGGGGCAAAATTCAGTGATTACTTGTACTTCTTCCTACATGCCACGTCCCCGACGTTAATATTATCATAAAGGAAATGCTAATTCTGAGACCCACCTGATATAATGGGTTTGTGGAATGTTTTCGTGTAGTAACATTTGGGCCTTTAATCATTGCACGGGTGTTGCAAAATCTGAGCACCCTCTGTAAATATCTCAACATTCGTCGTTAGTGTAAGGGGTAAAATTGCACAAGCTAATAGAGTAGTGTGTAAAAAGAAATGCTACGTCAAAATAAATCTCAGAAATGACATACTGATGTTGCCAGAGAGATGCCGGTGTGGAGGGTGAAATGCATGGGGAGTTGCAAAATTTCCCACTTGCGAGAGAGCTAGGTGTCACACTGTGACATTGTATCAGATCAATCTCCGACGAGCCGAACGCGCTGCAGACTTGCAACATGCAAACGACTAAAATATTAGTATGAACAGATGCCGTTTCTGCGGCAGCTTACTTAATGGGGAACTCCGCTGCATCTGCTCAACAATGTCACGCTCGAAGCAGAGCGAACTTTTATGGCTCCTATGCAGCGCTGCATGATAACGCTGCAAACCCCAAATTTTCCCGCGCGTTTGAGACGTGGCTGCGCGATAAACATCCGGATGTGCGCGATTTAAACCAGGGTGCGCGCAATGTATATTGCATTATTGTGACGGTACATGGTACATATGGCAACGGCAAAATGTATTAGGTACTAGTATATACGTCTGAGTCGTTGTTGGGAGACTCGAAGATCAAGGTTGTGCGAGTACGCGCACGTCGTCGTCGCACGTGAGGAAACCTGTGTGCGCACCGTCATTGTGTCGTCATTGCATCTTCGTGTCGTCCGAGTGGTTGTTGTTGCGTGGCGTCCGAGTCTTGGGATGGGGATGGGGCAGGGAAGACAGCTCGTCGTTGTCATCGGAGGAGGAGGAGGAGGAGGGCGAGACGAGAGCGACGGCAGCGATTGCACAACGCACACGATCGTGCGTGTCATGTGATCGCTTCTGCACGCTGGGGGGACGGGGACGGGGACAGAGTGAAAGAGGGCAGTTGTCGTTGTCGTTGCGCGCGAGGGTACGAGCATGTACACTGTTGCGTCGTCGTCGTTGCCGGTGAGGGTGTGTGTGTGCGCATCGCCGTCGTTGTGGGTGAGGGAGCGCGAGTGCGCACGTCCGAGTTGTTGCGTCGTCGTCGTCGTCGCACAACGCAGGACCCGTGGTTAAATCCGTGCAGTTCCCTAGTGCCAACCTTGAAGGAAGAATGGTTTCCCCAGGCTTGCTGAAAGCTTCCAGCTTCGTGTAATCCGTCTTCTTGTGTGATCAACGAGCTTGGTCATCCACTGGCACGATGTGGATAAGCCCTCTAGGTCGTTCTGGAGAAGACGAACACTCGGTGTTGTCAAAGTAGGGACTGAGGGAATGAAGCCCGAGACCCTCCGTTTCATACTCGTCAATGCGCGACTCAAAGATGTTCTGCTGAATGGAAGTTCTGCAGTCGCTCATTGTTGTAGTTGATGCAGAACTGGTCGAGGGAATTGGGACGGCTGGTCACGTTCTGCGGTCCAGGAAGGTCGATGAGGCCGATGAACTCGATGTTGCCCAAGCGACTTGATACCGCGTAGACACCATTTGTCCGTAAATGAAGCTCTGTACATTTTCCAAAGCGAGATGTGTTTGGATGAAAGAGTGTCACTCACATCGTAGTTGTCGCTCCTCGTCTCGCCCTCGTCTCTCTGCCGTGGTGTCCCCTCGCACTGTCAGTCGATGTCGCTCCCCTCACGTTGTCGGTGTCATTGGCGTCGTCACCACGTCGCGTTCGTAGTTGTCGTCATGTTGTCGTGGCGTGGTGAGGGAATGTGTTGTTGTCCCTCGCAATGGGGGTGCGCTAGGGGAGAGAGGGAGGAGCCTTGAGGCCGGACTCGGAGTGTGAGTAGCGGGAACGCACATCGTCGTCTCGGCCTGATCGGCGTGTGCAAGTGATCGCACTAAGTAGTCGGATATGGCACGTGAGAGGGTTGTGGAAAATTGTCCCACGGTCTCAGAGCTCACCTGCCCGTTCCTTGGGGGTGGGCGACATGGAGTACCGTTGGCGACGGACTCCCGTCGACGAAGAAGTCGACGCCCCCACTCACAACCAATCCATTTGCAACTTCGTCGGGTCCCAGCCCATCGCCCTCATACGGGCAGTACTACCCATCGCCTCCAAAGCCGGTGTTCCCTCCTCCCCAAAACCCTTCTGCGGCCTACATCACTACCCCCGATACCCCCTCACCTCGTACTCACCGTCGACATCTCCCGCGTCGTCTGCTTCTCCCCCCACTCCTCCTGGGATCGAGGATCTTACAGCCAAGATCGTCTCGGCGTCATCGTCGCCCGGTCTCCGAGTCGTAAAAGCAGAGGCCATTCCACTCGTTCATTCAAAAAGCAAGATGTTCGCATTCGCTTCTCCTTGCGTGTGGTAAACCTTTTCTATTGTAGCTCTCATTATTCATTCACAGCATTCGTCTTGAAGACGATGTTTGTTGTATTTTATTGTATACACGCCCTCATCTCGAGTGACAGTCACTCACCATATATTTTAATATTTAAGGATTTATCTATATTAATTGTGCAGATGGACTCTCTTTTCGTGTGCATCCTCGGTGCAGAGAGTGTTTTTTTTTTCTAAATCGCGCACGGATGTATATCGCGCAGTAGTCACGTCTATATCGCGCGGGAATTGTTTTTACGGAATTATTTCGGGTGTACATCGCGCAGCCACGTCTAAATCGCGCGGGAATTGTTTACGGAATAATTTGGGGTTTGCAGCGCCATATCTAGGGAACGAGGAGCAACGACAAAAAAGATAAATGAAAAAGAAAGTGTCTTCTTCGTAGGGTAAGTAATAAAAAGTTAGGGTAACAAACAAATCATGGGTTCGATACTTTTGCAGTTTCAGCGAACTTCTTCAGCGTGTCCTTTTCTGGTCGCATATGCTGAATAAGTAAACCATCTAATTTTCTTGAAGACTCTTCGAACGTCTCTTGGTTCGTTCGCCATCGCTGAACTTGGTCACCCCCGGCTGTCGCGGGGCGACGACCAGGCGAAGCCTCTATTGTAGGCAGGTGTTCTCGTGAACGGTGGACGAGCAAAAGGTGCGTTAGCGAGTCAGGAGCTGCTTTGACTCTGGAAAAATAGGGTGCCTTATGTGCGGTGTGTCCGACAGGCTTCCACCGTTCAGTGGGGATGACAGACGGATAGTAAGGCTCCTTGGCCCCAGGGTAGACATTCGGTGTGGACAGATTGCCCAACCGCATCAACGAGGGAGAATAAACAGCAGTGATATCCAGATCTTTTTCAGTGCTGTCATCGGAGTCATCTAGATCCATCACGTCCGCAGGGGCCTGTATGTGATCAAAGAACTTGGTAGTACTACGCACATAACACCGCTCGCTCAGAGCGGGTAAGACGTTGAGAAGAGGTTCTGCGTGCATCGTCGCTGGGTGTGCCCTGCGCGCACATTGCCTATCATTTCCATCCGCGGTACGCACGATATCGAGAATGACGTGCGGACCCATCTGGCGCCCGTCAAACGCATGTCGGTCTTGAATCTGGTATTCGATCTCTGCGCCACCAGACCAGGTATGTGGTCCCAGCTTGCGCGTTGCGAACGAGAAGGTCGAGGTTCAGGTTCTGATAGGCGTGAACACGCAAAAGAGGAGGGGAGGGGGGTGAGGAGGGTGAGTAAGGGTTGGGGATGGGACGAGGTTGGGTGGGCAGGCCTCAGGGTCGAAGGGTGCGTGGCAATCAAGTTGGCGTACACGTGGGTGATCCGGGGGCATCGAAGGATACACAAATGAGGGAGATTGGAGCGCGATTGCGCGCGTTGTTTGTGTCGAGCTCTCCAGAGGCGATAAGAGCGCGAAGGTGTCGACGGGTTGGCGGACTGGCATGAGGCCACTGACGATGTGAGCGACAGCTGCATTGCGAGACGAGGTAATTGGTCGACATTCACCTGAAGCGACGGTTTCGGCTTCGTCGTTGGCAGCCGTTTGGGCGCGTGAACGACGAGAGGAAGGTGTCGGCAGTGTCGTTTGACGCGTCGGGATGGCCATATAGCTCGAAGGAGGTGAATCGTACGCGCAATTGTAGCGTTCGGGTCAATGCTGGTGCGCACAGCGAAGGAGAGGGCTCGCCGTATTAGGCAGCGCTGATCGATGCGGGAGCGCGTGGCACAGGTCATGAACGTGAATGTGTGCGGCAGCCATTACGCCGTGCGCACGCTCAGGCCTTAGGCCTTAGGTGTGAAAGGTCCGTCACTGACTGAGTAACCAGCTGCAGTTTGAACTTAGAAGTACTGACAACTGCCCACACTAGTCACTCAGTGGGCCTGATTAGTATAAATGGGAAAATATATGTTTTCCCAGTTCCGATATCAGATACGTAATCAAGATGGAGCTGTTGTTTGGAGCAAATCGGCGATCTCTTCCCACTGGAGCTCCGACGACAGGTCCTGAACACGGAATTTCGTGATTTGCAATGGGACGTGAACCGGATCTTTGTCGGAAAGACAATTCGTGGATCGTACGTATACTGGCTAGCATTCACGATGACCACAGATCCAGGAGTCGAAGCGAATTTTGGTGATTGCGGTGATTGTAGATTAACATTAAGACTACACAACCTGTAGTGCTGATATGCACCTTGCGAATGAATTGTGCCGTATTTCTGATGTGACAGTCAAGTAAACTCGTCCGAGGAAGCCTTCCTGGCCCAACACAATAACGTCTTCAAGAGGGGAACGGAGACGAGCAATCTGGTTCCAGAATACATCGCGACCTTGCTCCAGTGGCTCGTCCGCTTTTTTCACGTCAATTGCGGAGACAGCGAAAAATGCATCGATTACTAGTAGCGATAAAGCGAGATCCTTGACAAATCGTAGATGATGGGTAGAGATGGCAAAGTGGCCAGATGCTGAACAAGGAGTCGAAGAGATGTTTCATATGCGAGAAGCGCCGTGGGATAGCCGAAATCCTCAGTTACACTGATCCATCCCTTGGCTGCAGAAAGATCAGTTGATGAGACCATTTGTGGTGTAAAGATTGAAAAGATCCTCTCTGTCCTTCTTGAAGTTCCTGGACTGGGTGAACCGAACAAGCTGCAAGTCGATGCAATGACCGTGATCTGCCTGGATACCAGATGGATGGGCAAAGGTTGAGGGCCTGTCTCCTGAGAATGATGGCCTCGTTGAGGTTTGTTATTTCCCCAAGCCGGTAACGATCGGAGATACAGATTGCGGGTTATTCACAGGCTGCGATCATGATGACCCCGATCATCGTCGTTTTGTTCAACCGAAGCGCCTCTATAAGGCATTGTTGTCACAGGTACGAGATTGGACGCAGGAACGCCCCAAAACGTGAAACCGGAGCCGCATGCCGTCGGCCGTGCGAGCGCGTCCTGTCCATCCCAGCGTAAAGCGGAGAAAGATCCAGGTGGAGCAGGCGAGTATGATGACCCAGCATTCGCGTCGCCTTTCGAAGCCTCGGCCTTGTTCGTGAGCACGGTCTAGACGTGACAGTTGCGGTGGTGATAACTGAATCGAACGACGACGCGAGCTAACAGACATGTTATCTGCCGGTGCCCATGTTAGCGAGCGCAGTCGGGACGGGACAAGGATAGGCGGCAGGCGATGTGCCAATGGCGTGAGACTCAACCAGCCAAGAAGGTTGCGAAGAGAAACGAAAGCAAGTGCATATGATCTGATTCCCTGTCACATACTCTCTGACACACGTCCTGCCGCTGAGAAAGCTATGTTTCCGCCTGCTGCTCGCGCCGTCAGTATCTAACCCCGGACAGATTATCGCGAGGACCCGCTCTAAGATCTGTGGGTAAATCCACTGGACGTACTAGTTAGGGACGAAGTTGGACGTAAAGCAAGATCGGAGTGACATGCCTGATATGGTCCAGAGATGACGATGAGTCGATAGGTGTAGGTCAGGCTTTTATTGAGCTATAGACATCGAATTCTCTGGGGCTGGGTCAATGAAGCCCTGTATACCCGACTGCAAGTAAACAATGAGCAATAAATAGATATTCCACTGTATCTTAGGGATCACCTTGGGCACCTTGTTTGACACGTATAACTGACTGTTGTGAATCAGGGCCTGGAGAGCTATCGTCACATCGACATCAAGGCCTGCCGTTTCAATGCCCAGGATTGCCGGTCCATAATTGGCCTCCGGGATGACCAGTCCTGATGGGGGGACTAGGTGAGAAAACAGGCCAGCAATTGCATTCTGCCGTGAAAATCACCTCCTATAGCTCTCTCAGTATCCGTATGTCTTCTCGCGGGCTCTCGCAAAAGGAGAATGGTATTCTCTATCTCCCTCATTACCGCTGACCTCCCCTCTTTCAGCGCTCTTCTGGCAGCATCAAAGTACCTGAATTCCCCTTATTGAGTAAGACCCCAAAAATCCAGGGAAGCAACGACTTACTTGGCACGCTGAGCACGGCGGCGAGGTTTGAGTATTAAGTGACATCCGATAGTGAATGTGGCAGAGGGTATTACAATAGAATATACAGCCAAGGTTGTGATGTACGCCATAACTCGGGAGTGAAGCCCGTTCGCACTGCAATGACATTGTCGTTGTAGGTCATTGTTGTAGCAGCGATGACACGAAGTTTCAGATATCCCGCCGTAATTCAACACGGTTCCACGGGTAATGAACGAAAGAGAATTGAGAACGTGTGAAACGTATGGCAGTGACTTAGAAGGAACGAGAGGCGCCGCGACTCGGTCGTACTAGACACGGGTCCAGATGGCCACAACAAGGCGTAAAGGAGGAGCGAGTGCGGAGGTGGTTGAGACGGGTCCTTGAAGGTCACATACATAACAAGGAAAGCGCGGGTGACTCGCCGGTGCATAGTACGGGAGCTGAATGGTATACTGGTTATAGTATGCTATTAGTATGTCTAGAGGGTCACGGTGCACCAAAACGCCATAGCATAGCGCGCCGTCTGCCAATGACGGGGGAAAATGTAACAATGTAACAATGTAACAAAGGAATTTGGGATGGTAGCATCCCTTACACGAAGCTCGGCGACAAACAAGTAGTACGTATCTAGTGCCAGTGAGGATTTGGTCAAAGATTCTGAATTTCTAACCATCGACTCAGCCCTGCTCTCAAGCTGTCAAGGTCACCGGCGTGGGGGACGTCTATAGTTCCGTCCACGATGCTGCTTAGTAACGCATGGATACGTTTCTGTTCAAATTGAAACACAGAAATATATAGCTGGTCGACCGTGGCGCCGGGGCCCGAAGCCCACCAGTCAGCGTAGGCCCCAATCTCCACGGCGAGCTGCCGAAATAACGTTGTGAATTCAAATCTGAGTCAATAATAACGGTGATATGACGAATACATACCGCAGTGAGAACGAAGGAAATCGTCTCGATGTTCACCGGTGCATCCGGCACTGTGAGTGTATCAAGAGCGCCGTGCTGGGGGCCGCCAGTAGACGTGGCAATGAAACCTGCGGAGTTGCGTCGCCGCAATACGTGAACCAGTATGTCGTATGTTCCGGGGTCGTCAAACCAGATACGCTTCGTCAAAATTAGCAAAAGGATTGTAGTAAATAAAGAAGAGGTCTTACCGTCTCACCAAACGAGTCTTGGACGGTGCGATGCCAGTGGGAGTATCCCCAACTGTTGTTATACTTGAGCAAGCTTTCCAACCACGGTATGTCCCTGTTCGAGGCGCTGGGAACCATAGGAGAGTGCGGGTATTCATGCGTCGAGTGTGGTACCGGGGGGCAAAGCAAACGCTGGATCGCACGGCGAACATGAGAAAAGAACGTAGTCGGAGAGTGAGAAATTAGGCGATAAAAAAGATCAAAGAACGTAGGGTCCGAAAGATCCGCGGCAAACGGGTATTCCAACTCATCGAGCGACAACATTATAGCTATTAGGTGACTGATCTCAATACGAGGAAAGGAAAATTAATATGAGAACCCACCTTCGGTACTCGGAAGCCAGGTATGGTCGTTCCTAATCTGGCGGTGCTGGTTCAGTATGTCCTTGATGACTAGGAGCGCCTCTGCCTGAGAGAGAGCGACGGTCGGGGAGATTTGTCCGCGGAGAATCATTGACGCAGTCCCGGTGACGCAGTCGATATAAAAGCACCACCAGGCTCGGGCAACGAAGAAAATAATGAGGCTGAAACGTTCTAAGTTGTGGTTAGGTAGAGAAAAAAGATAGGCAGAAGCAGCGCTCACGGTCAATGCTGAAAGCTCCCGCCGGGAGGTTCGGCGGTGCCATTTGCTGCAGAGCGAGTGATGGCATCGCGCCGGGTGGATGAGCCGGCTGATTCACAGCGGGAGCGGTCCCAGGTCCGCCTTGCGACTGTGTGTGGTCACCAGGAATACCACTCATATCAGACGGAGAAGGGATGGGAGAGATGCGCGGGCAACGCGTTCGCTCTAAGTAGTGCTCCAGTGCTCGCTAATGCTCGCTAACTAGTGCCAGGTACCTATTCAATTGACTTATTACATAAGATACGGTATGTACTATGCAATGAGGCTTTTTACACACCTCTGTATTAGTCAATTTCAAATCGGGTATTCTCAGATTCAGATCTTCCAATTGTCAGATTCAGATCTGGTTGTCAAATTCGAGGACTCCCACCCATCCATTTTCAACCATCCCGCCACTTTCCCACGAACCAACCTGTCTAACCACCCTGAAGGACAACAGCAACGGCACGGCGACATATACAAGGACAACGAACGTGCGTACTCACCTCTCCCTTACCCCTATTACTACGCCTACCATGCCTTGTCGACGACAACGAACGCGACACGATTCGGCGGGGGGGGGGGGCTGTCTCCGCTACAATTGCCTGGCGGCATGATGAGTTGTCCAAACGCTCAGAAAGATCAAATTCCAGACTTTTTGTCAGATTCATCTAATGAATCTAGGATCTGGGATCTGCAACGGCATCTACCGGCCCTCAAGCTACTCATACCGTCGGACTGTAAATATGACGGCAGTCACGTTTATAATCTGTTAGATCGACGCATACTATGCAGTGTTTCGCATCTTGCCGTGCCCCTCGCCATGCAGTCTAGTACGTCGCCAAAGGCCTCAACTACGTTTACCCTCCTTTCCGGGGAACAACCACCTGCGGTGCTTTCTACCCCAACTCGCACCGTCCAGCCACCAATATCTTACGCCTCGCCCGAGGCAGGCATGTCTAGAACTCCCGATGTGCATAGCTCACGTTACGAATTCCTGCGCGGAGCAAAAGCTGCCACAGTAGGTCATTCAGGGAACAAAAATATACATTGGTAACATTTACATCTAGCAGGGTTTTCCTCCAATGCCTCACTTACCATCAGTGGACAATGCCTTACAACAGTTCAATGAGGTTCTGGAGGAGAAATTACTGCTGGCGCGGCTACTCCTCCGTATTCAACGAACATACGAAGAGCGCGAGCTCGATCTGCTTCGTTATCTGAGCCAGGAGGACATAGAGGAATTAATATGTGAACGGAATCCGCTGAAGAACAGCGCAACGGCGAACGCGAAGTACGTCCACGCCGTTTTCAAGCACAATTTGAGGTCGTTGTCTATGAATCGTTGCCACGTAGGTGTCAATTCTAACTGGACTTACCATCGTCACTTAATGATGATCTAGGCATGATTATACGTGTTTCCTTATTGTGCTTTGTCATTTCTTTATTTGCCTCTGCGGGGAGTGAACTTTTATTTCTGTAACTGTGTGCAACAAGTTGCAAATATTTAAATTACTTATGCTTGTTCGTCTCGAATCCTTCCTTTCCTTGATATTTCTCCTATACTAGTACTGTCGCCATTTTTTTCCTAGTATCCTAGTACCAGTATTTCTGTAGACTGCCAGTGCAAAGCACTAAAAAACTTGCACACCTCTGCCAGAATCGAGCAGAAATCGGACCCCCGGCGCGAGAATATTTTACTAAAGTCGTCATTGGCGACTGGCAACCGCAATCAAGTTCTGAAAAGCTGGCTCAGGCAAGGAAGAGTCATAGAGAATGTTACATGTTGTTCTACAGAAGCATGTTTGTAAAGACATGGGGTGGCCACAGTCCGTTGTCTGTGGGCGCCGGTCACCATGTCTGTTTGCTCCAAGTTACGATGACGCTGCAAACCCCAATTAGTTCCCGCGCGATTTAGATGTAGCTACGCGATATATATATCCGGACGTGTGCGATTAAGACGTTGCTGCGTGATATACCCGGACGTGCGCGATTCAGACCAGGGCGCACGCAATTGATATCGCGTTATCGTGACGGTACATGGTACATATGGCAGCGGCAATGTATTAGGTACCAAAGAGTGTCACTTACATCGTCGTTGTCGTTCCTCGTCTCGCCCTCGCCTCTCTGCCGTGGTGTCCCCTCGCGCTGTCAGTCGACCTCGCTCCCTCATCGTCACGTTGTCGGTGTCATTTGGCACGTTGCCACATCGCGTTCGTAGTTGTCGATCGAGAGGAAGTGACTAACGACAGAGCACGGAACATTAGATTGCGTGCCATCTTTGTTGTGGGAACATCAGCTAGCGGCCAAGTGCCAGCGTCATGCGGGACGGTGGACGATGAGGTATCTGGCGGAGTATCGCTGGGAGGAAAGGAAGACTGTGCAGGCTGGTATTCCATGAGGGTGGTCGTGCACGGTGTGGACTCACAGCAGGAGCAAAGGTGGGGAGGACCAGAGCGACAGTGGGAGGACCACGACCAGAGCAAGGATGAGCAGGTAGGAATATGACAAGGGCGAAGGCAAAGACGAATGAGAGCGACAACGGGACGATGTGCTGCGGCAATCGCGTGCTCTCGGTAGAACAAGACAAAACAGTAGTAGCCGTACACCGTCCTTGATGCGGCGAGAAAGGTGACGATAGGCCGTTGCGGCAGCGGCCAGGGTGAAGGCAGGGACTCTGCTGGGGAGGTGGGTGAGTGGACGCGCATATAAGTAACGTAGGAGGTGGCGGGCGACGGCGATGGCAAGTTGACGTTGACGAAGGCGGGGGCGGCGCGCCTGCTTATGTCACTGATATCGTCGCTGCACATATGAACCATGCACGGGTACGGTCAGCACACCCGCGGGTTTACCTGTGATGGTTGGACTTGGATAGAGAGAATGGATGGAGCACACCTTACAGCGTGCTGGAGAAATTAGACTGCATCAGAAGACTATTTGATTATCAGAGACGTTCAAAAAAAGAGTCATTGATGAAATGATGCTCAGGCGAGACTGGATAACTCGCCTATGATCATAGTAGCTGCGGGGAACCCATATGGGAGCCTGCAGATCTGGTTCGTCTCTGGAGTGCCGCGGTAACATGGTGGGAAATTTCGTCTTGGGGAAGAAACGGCCCGGGAGAAAGTCACGACTCGGAAATTAGACTCGGATTCCGCTGTGGCACTTTCCAGCGTACTAGGCAAGTGTTCACACGGAGCAACTACCACGAAAGACGGGTTCAAGTATGTGGAAACTCATTGGGGGAATCCAACGCAAGACTGGAGTCTTTTATACTACGGTAGCACCGTCCATGCGCGCCTTTGTCTGATCAAACTGTCGCTAGTCCTTTTGATGATTATGTATCTCGCCTCGTTACATCCGCCCAGTCCCTCATGAGGCTTGAGGCCTGAAGCTGAAGACCTGAAGAAGTTCCATATTTGTTCCAAGCGGTTGAGTATGAACCTCGCTAAACCACTCGGGGGGTTTAGTGGGTAGTGGGTAGTGGCGGCTCACTATTAGTGTGGCTGAACTTTCTTCCAGATAGGCCCGCGCACTGTTTGAACGATATCACGACGTTGGCCACTCTGGGGAACGTGAGCACGTTATGTATATCAATTTGGCGATCTCGAGGCTGCACAGAAGCTTGAGGAGCGTATGACTGAAGTGCATCCAACGTGTGTGTTCCATTCCGCGTCTTTTACCAATTGTCGGGTTGACGAGCCGTGTCGTAGATCCTCGATCAAACGTTTTGCGCAGCGACACACGTATCTTGGTACAGATCTGAGTCATTACTGCGAGAGACCTCGAATTCGTTGTGGCGGCTCGCCAACCGGTCGGACCACGATGTCGTCCCCCATTTCATCTCTTGCGAAGCGCACCCCTGCTGTCCATTACGTCTACTGCACACATACCAACAACCCAGCCAGCGAAGAAGGTAGTCCTCGACTGATCAGAGTCAGTCAAGTCTGAATTTGCCCTGCCCGCCGAATGGGTAAGGCGGCCGACGAGCCTGAGTCCCCTCGCGACAGGCTCGGGCGCAGGAGACGTTACGGTAGTCCAGCGCCGTAGGAAAAAGATCGAGATTCTTAGCAGAGACTTTCGATCACACCCTGCCTCGAGTCATTCGGCTATAACAAAAGGAAAAACTGACTCATGCCTGGTGTTTCTTTTTCTTGTCTCATTTTTGCAGATTCAGGACGATCTAGTAATGATAGGCTGTTCCTCATTGCTGATGGGCTGCCATACGGCGGCCGAGCCGCGGTCACCTCCACCAGCTCCACCCCGGGCCGTTCGTAGTCTTTCACTTCATTTGACACAAACACCCTGAGCTGAGCTGCTAAGTAGCTATTACTTACATTGTTATTATGTTCGGAACTCATGCTTGAGCGGTTGCTTTTATTACATCAGAATCCAATTCGGGGCCGCATTAATTGCCCTTAGCGGGCTGCCTTACTTCAACGTAGCCGCCGCAGTGACCCACCCTCGGGCGGCAGCCTGCAGCCTGTCTGAACCTTGACACAAATTGGCGCCGCTGGGATCCGGCTGGGTCGAACCAGTGAGGCACGAGTGAAGCCTGTGACAGTGCAAGGTCTTCGGACAAGCGACGCAAGCAAGAGGCACAGCTTCGGCGCTTCCTCTCTCGCCTCCACCACGCCACTCAGCACTACCGAAGAAGAACTGAATGCGCGTCTTGGAGTACATATCCAACCCGGCTCAGTTTTGGCAGGTACGTTATTAGTTGTTCCTGCACGCAGCCCGACCCTCGTCGTGCTATCCACACTCTCCTGCATACCTGTAGTTCGGGTGCGGGTAGGGTGTCATACCCGCGCCACCCTACCCGCACCACTCGGAGTCCGCATTTTTTCTCTGCCTTCTACATTCCTTATGTAATCTTGATTCTCTCACAAAATACATGTTACTCCGTTGACAAATCTAAATGATCAGATGGACCACGTGGCGGGTTCTTCAGAAGAATTACCTTCGAGTGGCCTTGGCAGCCCAGAGACAAGCAAAGTTTGCGGCGTCAGCACCTCAGGCTGGTGATAAATTGAATCCAAAATTAGAGACATTCGGAGTTTCAATGTGAGGAAGCACGCAGTTTGTCGTTTTGTCAGCCGCCCGCAGCATCGTAGTAGGAAGTCTACGCCCATCGGTAACATCCCGCAATTGTCGCCAATTCTCAACTTGAACGATGTCAAGCAGATAGTGATCGAGACGAGTCCAATGAGTCCAACAAGAAGAAATTTCACTTACACGATCTCAAATCCGCTCGGTTGCAGAATTTATTCAGCGCCGGATCAACGCTTTGCACTAGTGAAGTTGACGTTTATGCGATCGCTAAACGCGGGAGGGAAGGGGTTTTCAGCTTGTTCGCGGTAGCGAATTCAAAAGGAGGATCCGGTAAGTATCGATACTCGAGTCATTGCAGTGACTTTAGGTCGATCGTCCGCCCAGCTTTCGACCTGTTCCGACTCATTAGCCGTGCTCTATATCAGAAGTTCTATGTACTCAAGATTATATCTGGTCTGTTTTTTTTTTTCCTCGTGCTGTGTCTCCCTGGACCGTATTAATGAATTGTTGTTAGACAGAGTACTCTTGATCGCATGAGCCCAGCACCCGAGATGCTCTCCTCCTTGTATCAACCACCGTGATTGAGGAGCTGCATCTTATCTAGTTCAGCCACCTTTGCGTAGTCGCAAGATGGTGCTGAAGATAACGCGGGCGTGTCACGCTCAAAGTTGAGGAGAACTTTACTTCAGATAAGGATGCGTCGATTTGATCATTGGTCCCACGGAGTCTGGAAAGATGTCGATGCCGATGGCTCTGCTGGGTATGTCTGCCTTGGTTCTGTGGTCGTCTCTGTATTCTTTCCCTTGTTCGGACAAACGTGTAACTCGACAGGCGAGATGTCAATGCACTGGATGCCAACAAATACAAGCTCATGGTTCAACCTACCGAGGCATGGAGGCGTGGCATACGCTGCACAAGAGTCGTGGGTTCAGTACGACACCATCAAGGTGGGGGACGTGCCCGACATTCAGCGTTGCAGAGTCTCACTAAAATATCTAGAACAACATCCTACTCGAGGCCCCGTATGATGATGCTCGGTATAAGCAAGGTGAGTTACCTTTCAGATGACACTCTGTTGCACCCCTCACGACTGATCGAATTCTGTGGCAAAGTCCTGCACGAATGCGCGCTGGAGAGCGACTTGGAGTTGTTCAAGGCTGGTGACGATACCGAAGTGGGCGAGAAATTGAAGTGAGATATCTTGTATTGAAATGAGCATTTGACCGATCTCTCGTACAGTGGCGGCCAAAAGGTAAGGCATGGTTCTGCCAGAGGTCGTGCGTGTAGTCAATCCCTTCTACAGAGGCTCGAGTCACACTCGCTTGCGCAATGTATAGTCCGGGAGAGATTATTTTACTCGACGACGTAAGCGCGTCCGCATCGCATTGTTTTACCTGACCCGTAATTGACACATTACACTCAGGTGCTGGTAGCTCTGGACGTATATACGGCGTCGTGGATCATCGACAAATGTCTCGCTAGTGATCTCGTCCATGGTCGAACTGTTATTCTGGTGGTAAGTATCTTCTCCGAATGCGTGTTTGTATGCATGATGTTTACATCCGTACAGACGCACAACATCTTCGTCATTCGTCCCGTTGCAGAATTCGTGGTTGCGCTCGGTTACAATGGACGCGTCATGGATCAAGGGTCTTTTGCGAAAGTAGGACGAGCAGCTTGCTGTGATGGTCTTCAGAGAACAGGAGAGCATTCAATCGAGAGATATGAGCAATGCTCAGGAAGTGAAGAGGGACAAGCCGAGCGAGTCCGGAAAGTCGGTCATGGTGGAAGAAGTCTCCGTCGGTCATGTGTCGTGGGATGCATGTAAGTGAATGTTTTGCAGTCGTTTGGGGAGGGATCAAAGATAACAAACATCGCCGTAGTCAAACTATACCTTGCTGCACTCGGCGGTCCACGTCCTGTATCTTTCTGGGTGATCGAGATCGCGTTGTTCATGGTGCGCACACATCGGAAGTAAATATTGGGTTGTGAGTGTCATTTGGTCATTTGGAATGAAATGTGGTCTCACCATAGTGGGCAGTTTTCTGGTTCTAGTTTTCTTTTGTTGTTTGGATCATTGATGTGGTTGTTGGAGTACTACGTCCTGTACCTGGGCAGCATGGATGCATCAAAGACGATCCATAACAAGCTTATCATGGGATGACCTTCAGGTACAGGGTTCGCCTTCCCTCGTCAGGTGCCTCTACTGAAGGCTTATAGATGCCTAGATACCACACCTATATCGAGGATTATCGTGCAGTGCACTTCAGACATCAGAGCGAGTGAGTTTCGTTGTCCGGGTACCGTGTCGTGAATCATTGATCCATCCGTCAGTTGACGGGGCACTCCCTACGGCGCTCGCATGGGTCCTGGAATTTTTCATGAGGATGTTCTTCGATCTTAGTGTCGTCCGAGTCATCGTGTTCACGCCTGTGTTCCTTTTGTTCAGCCTGATGGTCGGTGTTCTTGGTGCATGGATCGGACGTGTCTACATGAAAGCGCGGCTTTGGGTGAAGCCAGAGACGAGTAATTCCAGGGCCTCGATGCTCGGCCATCTTGGAGCTGCCATGATTGGTGTCAGTGAGTGATGGACGCGTATAAACGGATTACTGTCTTACGCTACCTCGTCCTAGCTTCTATTCGGGCGTACGGAGAAGAGGAGGTAGTGATCCGAGAGTCCTTGGCTAGGATCGACAGGTATTCGCGATCGGCGCACATGTTTTACAACTTGAACAGGTATGGAGTCGCTCGATCCGCTCGAACGGTTCAGTGGATACTCAACGTTCGCCGACGCCTAGGTGCATACGTGAAGTCGTGCTGGGCACTCTGTTCGCAACTACGCATGCTGCTTATTTGGTATATAGACCTGTCAAGCATCGAGCTGCGAACACTGGATTCTCCGCGAACATGGTAGGTCGGTGTCGCAGTCGTCTCTGACGGACCCCGTGATCGAGAACCTTTGTATTGGCATTCAGTTCCTTGATCTTGCGGTGGGGTGGAAATACATGGTATGTCCGAGTATGAGGCTTCCAATCACCATTGCCTACTTCCTCCCCTTATTCTCGACTATCTGGTACAGGCAATAGATGCAGGATTTATCGAATCAACTTCCACGACGCGCTGCTGACAACTCGGTACGGTCTGGAACGTGTGGACAACTACATCAAGGCTGAACAAGAACCCAAACCGACTGATGGGGGCATGCCCCCCGCTTACTGGCCTACGGGTGGGGATCCATAAGTCGAGAATCTGTTTGCAAGCAAGTATCAATCGATCTCATTATGATGTGGATTCATTTACGATGGCTCAATTGCGACAGAGCTCGTTGACACTCGTGTTCCTGTGGTGCATCTTCACTGAAGGAAACGTTCACCTGGACAAAATGCGCACGTCTGTGATCAATCTTGACGTGTTTGCGTTCCCACGTTACAATCGTTCCGCAGATCGTAAGTCCCCCTTCTCCTTGTCGATATCGCTCGCGCTTACAGTGCGTGACTTAGTCCGAGCTTCTAGCGGTACCATCCGGCGCAACCCCGACCTATTTATATTTGAAGAGCACGATGACGCAACGCTCAACGACGTTTTGCGTTCCGCTGGATTGTTTTCTTAACAGGATAGCTTAGACGAAGGTCGGCTGACGCTCGACAGCCTGATCTCGGGTGGTGGTGGCAATCTCTCGGTCGGACAGAGGTAATTTTTGGCACTCACTCGAGCAATGGTTCGCCCAAGCAAGGTACGTTTCATCTCTGTTCCATGTGAGTATGCTGAGGTGGTGATTGGCGATTGGGTTGGTGACGCTCAGCAACTTCCGCAATCAGTAAGTTGGCCTGGCTCAGGCTCGTTTCCTCTTGCATCGACACTGATTTGGTAGAACTTACTAGATTACACAACCCAAGCAATCATTCAGTCTTCGATTTGGGACGATCAAGAGGAATGATGCAACTTATCATCGCGCATCGTCTGCAGACGATCATGGACGTCGATAAGATCGCGAGCCCCATCTATTCCACATCGTTACCAACTTATCCACCGATGCGTCGCCCTAAATGAGTAGGGAAGATAGTGAGTGGGGATTGGCTAACACTTGCGACACGGAGCGTGACCGTGCATGTATATTCTCTAGGTCGAGTTCGGGATGCTCCAGAAAGATAAGGGTGTACTTCATTCCGTGATCAACGAGAACCGGAACAAGAAAATGCTGTATTTGATGGCGTGGTCGTCTCGGGTCGGTGGAGCATAAGGTATCCGCTGCTTCCTTCGCCGCATGTCGTCCGGTTTATTTCGCCGTGACTTGGCTATCCAGGGTTTGCAGCGGTCACTCGAGATGCTGGCGATGCATCAGGTACGGCACAGATGTATTCAACACGCGCCTTGGTTCATCCAACCTTCTTTTCTACCTGGCTTTGACTCTTTCTCCCCTTGCGAATTTGCGCTTTGCGCTTGCTTCAACTTCTGCTGTGGACGTGCAGTCATTCTTCCTTCAGAAGCGGTTCCAATCAATGGAGCACACCCGCACATCTTAACGTTTGCTTTCAACGACACCATAATACTCCTGTGATTGCTGGACGATTCAGTACAAGTATATGATACTGACCAACTACTTCCAGCGGTGAAGCTCTTGTACATCCCCTCTATGTATTTACGACGTCAGTCTGATCGGCTCTTCTGTCCAAGCAATACGACCCAGACGATATCGCTGAGCTGGTGGCCGTTCTTTGGGATTGCACCAGCACCCCAGCCTCGCTTGCAGTGTGATTATTCGACGTGCGGAAACTTCATTCCGGCGGTTGGGTGGCTGGAAGTTCGCCCAGCACGACTTTGATTTCAAGTGCGTATGACGCTCTTTTACCCTTTACCCACGCCAATCCCTTCACAGTATCTTGGTCCTAGAAGGGCTGGCAGCTAGCACTTGGTCTTCAAAGTAGTGATATTGTCACTTTCAGTCCAACGGCTACAGCTACTCCCAAGTCCAGCATACCTCAGCAAGTACACCCTATCCTGGATTGGTCATGTTGACCTTTGTGCCTAGTGCACCGCCAGTACTAAGTAGCATGGTGCGTGAATCGCAAACGGATATGCAAACGACCCCTACTGCTTCACTCCCCCGATGGAGGTCTCTGCAACCGTAGCACCTTCGAGCGTCTTCAGTTAGCCGTCTACCTTTGTGCCCGGACTCGGCCAGCAGTCCACCTCCGTGCTTACCAAGGTGCCTTCTTTCGAGCGGTCCTCGACAGCGCCAGCCTTTAGATCGATATTGCACTGTTTGGTGGACAGCCCTTAGCATGTTCGGTACCGAGGCGGGACCAGCTTCGCCATTGCCGACTTCGCCTCCGCCATTCATGGCTCCGTTCTCCCGTCCCTAGCTTGATCCTGCCCCTACCAAGGATACGCGCGTCAGTCTCAGTGCCCTCTCCGTCACCGGTTCCAGAGTACGAAATGCATGCTTCTTTTATTCCCGAGGAAACAGAGAACGTACGTCTTTCTCTGATCGTTCTCGCTTAGCGTTGGTGCCATCTCATTTAGCTCAGACACCTTGCGACGACAGCCTTTGTAAAAACGAGGGAATTCAAAAGGCTTCTGGCGTACTGCATCAAAAGGTTAATCTCAACGATCCCCACAAGTGGGTGATGCTTGGCGATATTGAGGAATTTAGACGTGTGCTCGTCCAGACACATCGAAAAGGATATGTGGCACTTTGAAAGTGTGGGCAAGGGTCGCAAGGAAAAGATGTCCGAGTTGTCAGACGAGGGTGTTGCATTCCAGCGCGTCAACAATTTCATCGAAACAAGTTAAATGTGTAACATTATGGTGTGTACAATTCACAGAATAAGTATAGTACGCAACGGCATGCGCAATACTCGAACGTAGAACGCGGTGGGAATTTCAATATGTCCGACACTCTCACGAAGACATGTGTTTGCGGTCGCACATTTACTGACCTTGGGGGTTTTACAAGGCATGAAAAAAGCTGTCGCAGGGGCAAGAAAAGGCTATCCGAGGCTCTCACCAGAGCGAAGGAGGTTTATCACGCAAAAAAAGCCAGACTGTCCCTCTCAAGACGTGCAAGTGTCGATGAAGATGCGATTCCGAGTAGTAGTACTTGTATCGGCAAGGGTAAGCAAGATCTGCGGGATGGTGTCGGTGAGCAAGCTGTCCAGCAGGTATGGTTTCGTCCACCGTTTCCGCCGCTTAGTCTAAAATATTATGCAGGGCGCCCCCTCCTCTTCACATTCGCATCAGCAATCCCTAGGTGACACTCGCGAAGAACGCTATGTTCCTAACTATCTCGAGGTGTGTATTGTTCTAGTGAGCCCTCTCAACCCACGCTGAATATGTCCAGGATGGTCTACCTCTGGCCCAACGCCGAGCTCGTAGAGTTCACCGGTTACCAAAGCGTTTCCGCGAGACCTTACCTGAACCCCTTCCTCCTCTCCCACCTTCGGAACTCCTAATTAATCAGGGCGCGCAAGCAAACTCAAACGTTCATCACCAGGGATCACATTCTGGGCGCGAGGCTGGCTCGGAAACAACCACTACGCCACCCGATGTACCTAGTTCATCCATATCCCTGCCCCGTCGGCTGCTCCGGTCCTTCAGAACTCTGAAGAATAAATTCGGTTTGTTCCGTGCATATACTACCGAGAATCTTCCTTCACATGATCCCAACGACCCGTACTCGATCGAGCACGTACCACAAACATCTTTTGAGGGTACTACTCAATGTCCGAAGACGGGCAACCTGTTTCACCCCTACCCGAACGAGAATTCCATGCGCCTGGGTAATTGGTATTGGAATCGAGGAGCCCAGAAATCGAGGGAGGACTTCAAACTACTTTTAGGTATTGTTGGGAACCCTGCCTTTGATGCCGCCGACTTGTCTGGGGTTGCGTGGGACTCGATCAACAAGGAACTTGGCGATCTCGAGACCGATACGGGCTCAGATACTCCCGAATGGTTGAGTAGCAATTGCGGCTGGAAATCTTCACCGGTCACAATCTCTGTTCCCTTCCACAGCCGCTCAGTCAATCCGGGGCCCAAATCATATACCGTCGAAGGCTTCCATCACCGTTCCCTTATTTCTATCTTGGAGGAGAAGATCACAGACCCCGTCCAAGCGGCTCATTTTCATTACGAACCATACGAGCTGCTTTGGCATCCACCTCATAGGGACCGGGATATCAAGATGTATGGCGAACTTTTTACCTCAAGTGCGTTTCTCGACGCTCACCAGGAACTGCAAGAATCGCTTCCAGAATCTGGTTGTAATTTGCCTCGAATCATTGCGGCGTTCATGTTCTGGTCCGATGCGACCCAGCTTTCGACGTTCGGCAGTGCGAAACTTTGGCCGCTGTACGTATATTTCGGGAACGAATCAAAATACCGTCGATGTCAGCCATCAAACAACACGTGCTCCCATGCCGCTTACTTTCAGACGGTGAGTAACTACGGTCAAGACAACTAATCTATCTCACCAGTCCATCGTTGCAGCTCCCTGACTCATTCAAAGACTTTGTGGTGAAATATTCGGGAGGTAAATCTCTGAGCAATCCTCTCATGACTCATTGTCATAGAGAGTTTTTCCACGCACAATGGAAATTACTTCTGGATGAAGATTTCATCAGAGCTTATAAGCATGGTGTCGTGATCACCTGCTGCGACGGTGTGAAGCGGCGTTTTTACCCTAGGATTTTTACGTATTCTGCAGACTATCCTGAAAAGTATGCAGTCTATACATCCATTCAGGTGTAGTGCTGATTTCTATTTGTTCACAGAGTACTCATCGCGTCTATACGTAACCTTGGCACGTGTCCTTGCCCTCGGTGCATGGTAACAATGGACAATGTGCAGAATCTTGGCACCGTGAAGGATATGCAAGATCGGGAACTACTTGCCCGTCGTGATGAATGCGAACGTATTGAAGCTGTTCGAGATGCTCGCGACCTTATCTACAGACAGAACTTTGCGGTCGCAACACCTCAAGTGGAAGCCCTCCTCAAACCATCATCGCTAGTCCCAACACTAGTAAGTTCTTTATTATATGAGCCATACTACTGTTCTTTTCTGAACATCGTCATTTAGAATGCGTTTTCGGAAAAGCTGCACCCGTTTTCTTTCAATCTTTTCATTATGTTAGTGGTGGACCTGCTGCATGAATTTGAGCTGGGGGTTTGGAAAGCAGTATTCACTCAGCTCATTCGGATGTTAGAATCTCTGGAAGAGCGAAAGGTACATGAACTCGATCACAGGTTTATATACATATATTTCCCGTGTCTTTTATTCTAATTGCTCATGGGTGCAATTAGATACCGCCAAATTCCGACATTCGGACGGGATACTATTCGCCGTTTTTCAAGAAATGTGTCCGAGATGAAGCGGACTGCAGCTTATGACTTCGAAGATATCCTACAGGTTAATAAATTTAATGATTGATTTGACTTAATCTGATAATCTCTCTAGTGTTCCATTCCCGCCTTTGATGGCCTATTTCCGGAGCCACATAATTCGTCGGTTTTGAGGTTACTTTCTGTCCTTTGTTATTGGCATGGGCTCGCCAAACTTCGGATGCACTCTGACGAGACGCTGGAGATCTTAGATAAAGTCACTGAATCCCTTGGAAGGGAGCTTCGCGCATTTAGTGCTCGCACATGTCCAGCCTTCTCGACTCACGAACTAAGACGCGAAGCCGAGTCTCGACAACGCCGCCAGCGACAGTCTCATACGCGTGCGTCCTCACAACAATCACCCCAAGTGGCGTCACGTCAATCAAAGACTCTGAATCTGCGAACGTACAAGCTGCATGCCCTCGGAGATTACGTATCTTCTATTAGGAGGTACGGAACCACTGATTCCTACTCGACACAGTCCGTGCGTAATTTCTATTGAATTTGCGTCCGAGGGCTGCGATCTCACTCCTACTCGATCACAGGGAGAACGGGAGCACAGGGTTGGAAAAGGTCGTTTCCTTCGGACCAGCCGCAAAAACTTTGTTCGTCAACTCAGTCAAATTGAAAGGCGCCAAATACGTATTCGGCGTATCTGTGAGAGAGTAGACCGTGATGGCACGCTCCGGGGGCCACTAGAACCCATTCCTAAGGACCCGAAGGAACACTACCAGGTCGGGAAATCACAAAACCACCCAGTGGACGTCTCTGTCTTTTGTCGGGAAAATTACAATGCTCCAGCTGTTAAAGTAATTGACATTCGACCCATTTTATTTATTTCGTTGCTTTTCTGACGTGGATTTAGGACTTCGAACTCAAACTGAAGCAGCATCTGTTACCTCGCCTCGTGGCCATCCATACATCGAACTCGGAGCTGGATAGCGATATAAATCCAACCCTCATGGACGGCCTCGAAGATGACTTCGGTGCATCGGCCGCCGGTCTGAATCATGTAATACTCAAAAATAACCGGATTTATCGCCATCACGTCCTGCGAATCAACTACACGACATACGATGTACGCCGTGGTGAAGATATATTCAATCCGAATACAGAGCATTCCGACATTATGATGCTCCATCGCCCAGAATCTGAGCAAGATCGCGAACAGTTCTGTTATGCCAGGATCATTGGAATATACCACGCTAATGTTCAGTATGTCGGGCCGGGCATGAAGGACTACATCCCGCGGCGGATAGATTTCTTGCATGTGCGCTGGTTTGAACGAGTTCCGGAACAAGACTTACACGGTCTTGATGCTCTGAGGTTTATTCAGATGGATGATCCTCAATCATTCGATTTCGTGGATCCTTCAGATGTAGTTCGCGGTTGTCACCTCATGCCTGCATTTAGGCATGGGAAGCTCCATCGAGAGCACAAAGTTGCGACATCGCCCGTTAGCGCCGCGCGAGAGTCCGAAGAATGGAAGTATTATTATGTCAATAGGTATGGTGAAATCACTCGTTGCTGTCTTTTGGCTTATTAGTGTTGAGATTCGTGGATCGCGATATGCTTCTTAGGTTCCATTGGGGTCTCGGTGTTGGACACACTTACTCGCATGTTCCGAACTCCTCCAACGAGAACCAGCCATTCCCTGGGACGGAAAATTGCCCCGCCGAGCAAGCCATGTCGTCTCCCTCTTCCGAATCAATATCTATCTCGTCTCAGCTCCAAGATCCCATAGAAAGTAGTGCCGGGGCAATCTTTGCGGGTAACGATGATGAATTTGTACTTCCCCAGTGGGACGGCTCAGAATTAGAGTGGGATGTGATATCCGACTCCGACTCCGACTCCGACTCTGCCTCTGAGGAAGATGTTGATATTGAGGCTATGTACACACTCTATGACGATGGACTTGATTCTGAC
>JBBPNU010000144.1:0-26719 GCA_038091055.1 Leccinum angustisporum
AAACGTGGTCAATCGGTGAGTCGCCATCTAGGACCTGTTTTGTACCTCCAGCTAACCCTGATCCTGTCTGCCGCAGTATCATCCTTCTACCAGGTCCACAGAGCCTAGGGACAGCATAATTCCGGAAGGCGAAACGGAATCACAAGTTTAATCTTTACGGTTCCTGTCCATGATCTCGGACGCGACACGACTCGCCGGCGAAACCTTGTCAACGCAAAGCACTAGACCGTACCCTGGCCCCAATCAAAGCGTGTCTCGCAGGGTGGACACGATCACGATTTTGTTTTTCACGCCGTCTGTGCAGCTTCGATCCGATTGTCATGTCACATCCGACTCGTGCACATATATATGCCGAACTTTACATAGATTACCCTCTTCCATTCGTGTATCCTACTCCGAGCTTCGTCGCTACGTCACGGTGATAATGTACATGATAACATCCTCACGTTCGAAAGCAAGCGCTTATGGATACTTCGCGTTGCACCACGAATCCCATTAAACATCTTGAGGGAACAAGATGTTACAGTTTCGAGATAACTTGAAGCATCTCCTTGGATTCTTCCCGCGCGGTTGACCAATGTGCCCATACAACTACCCCGGCATCGTATATTCGAGATCGACTAACAGACAGCCACACCAGGAGTCCAGGACTGAGAAACCGCATCCATCGCGTATAGATTCTTTGCCTGACAGAAGGCACAGCATCTGAATCAACATGGCTTACAGGTACATATCGTAGTGACGCGAGCGCCGGTCCCCGACTCCAGCATATCGTGTTTCCAATGCAACCGCGATGAATTCCTGGACCCTTTAGGGGACAGTTTGTCCGGTACCGGTTTGGCTGTGGCGTGGGTAGATTGTGGCGTGGGTAGATTGATACAAGGAGCCCGTCAACTTCGTCAATCACACACTAAGGGATAGTAGAGAAGAGGATTGGCGTTATTTTGCGTCAAACGGCTATGAGAACTACAGTAAATCATGCATAAAGATGCCAGGGAGTGGTGAAACCAAACCACTGTGCCCGAATCATCGAAACAAGAAAAATGTATTCTGATGACGAGCCACTGCAAAAAGTAAATCGACTAATTCAGAGCGTCTGAGACGCTGATGTGTGCAAAATAACCAACCGTGACGCTGATTCGTGACGCTCATCTTGAGCGTCCTGTAATTGACGCATCACCGTAATGCTTGTGATCTGCCGATGGAAAATGTTTTCGGAAGTATGAAAATTTGTTGAAGTCTTTTCGAAGCTATTCATATTTGATCATTGAGCAAGTATTTTATCGGTCATGTAGTCTACCGGTACAGACACCTCGGACGCGTCACTCTGTATGTATCCTTTGCTCAGAAGCCTGAGCGAGTTCGATCCCCGTGGTGGGCAGTCTTTTTTTTGTTTCGATCTACAAATTGTACAATCGCATCACACCAGCTTCAATAGCTTGAAGATGGCGGGATTTTTTGAGGACCACAAAGGGACACGAATTTATACTGGCACTATTTCGGACATTACAAATGAGCTGTGGGGACGCTGTGAATGAGCCGCGGGGATGCTGCGAACCAGCATCCTCGACGCTGTTTCCTAATAGACAAAATGAGTACATCAGCGTCACGCAAAGACGCTGATTAACAGAAAAAATTACGCTGATATGGCGCGTCCTCGCCGCTAACTAGCCACGTCTTGGACGCTCTGAATTAGTCGATTTACTTTTTGCAGTGGAGCCACCACAGGACGGTCCGTATAACATGTGATTAGCCTCTGTATAACATATACTCCTCGTCTCCGCCAGCAAGGTCACCAGTCGCCAACGACTCCTCGGAATACTAAAAGTATTCAAATACAAATCTAGACAAAAAGGACATGTAGACGAGTATAGAGTCCGCCAAAGGTAACCGATCACTGAATCATGTACAGAACCGGAGTGAGGAGGGGGTGAAGGCTGTGGAGGGACGGGTCCCTGAAGGACGATGACGTTGTTGCTGCCATGGACTCCCCTGTCTACTATAGCTTACTATTACTTCAACGACCCTGGAAGAGCGGCAGTCAACCCCTTCGATGGTTTTACTGTGAACTCCCTCAATAATTAGAATAGATCAGATTCATGAACATACAAGTGTGCCGCGAGCATCCGCGATGATTCAAGCAAGGTCCGCAAACCCGACCTGTGCAATACCGTAATCGAACACGCTGTATACGCCCTGCAGGAAAGGGGTCCCAATATTCCAGAACGCTAGGCCGTATAGTCAGAACGAGTCCACCTAGGGCCACAATGGCCCAAAAATAGGGGTTCAGGAAGCAATAAGCTAGGAAGACTCACCGGTAGTCTTGGGGTCGGCAACAATGGCGCTGAAACAATTGGAAGAACCTTCCTCAATTGGATGAAGTCTGAGAGCTCCGGGAGGGATTGCAAATGTCTTGCCGCCGAAGGTAATGCTCACTGTTGGGAAAGAGTCACAAGGCACTGCAGGCCGTCGATAAAAACAGGGTACCGAACGAAAATGGAACAGGCTCACGGTAATAGTAATCAAAGCCATGATAGTCTTTGAGGGTACCGCCAAGGCGTCTGTACAATTGTGAAACCCGTATCCCATCTCCATATATAAGGTTTGAACCAGTGTCCAAAATAGCAGGTATATTTTCGAGGATTTTATCACCATTAACACGAATATCGTCCATGGACACCTGCCAGAATCCCTAAATAAATTCCGATGTCAGCAACAACCCATTGCTATCTACCATTTTGACTCACAAGACGTGTTACGGGTGTATAAGTGATGTGACCATTGTATAGCATACTGTTTGCTCCACCGACGTACATCTCGGCCCCAGAAGCAGAGAGTTTCAATGAGAATACCGGATTGATTATCTTCTTTTGTCTGAAAAGCGATGCAAACAGTGGAGAAGCATAAAAATTCGAGATGGAAGGGAAGGCCAATCCCAATAAACCATCTGCATCTGAATTTCCTGATATCTTAGCAGTGTATGATGTTACAGAACCAAAGATCTGAGGGTCTGCCTAGCTTGGTGTCAGAATCCGATGGTCATGCCAGTGCTCATAAGTGATATAAAACATACGGTGAATCCAGCGATGATAACATTGTCAATATATAGTTCACCTTTGACCATAGTTTCGTCTCCATAGTCGAGCCGAAATGGCTGACCCTGCTTTTCAGCAGATTCGGATGAATGGGGATCCCAGAGATCGCGATATCGTGAAATCCCACTACAGCCAGTCTGCAGCACCCACATATCACTGTGTCGACTTGAACTTCAACAGCGGTATGAATTAAAAGAAAGTACCTACGCTGCAGTGTCCATGTGGTCTGTGACGTGGATCAGCCTGATGGTAGACATATATCAAATAGATACAGGGAGAATTTACACTTTAGTAAGGTCTTGGCAGGAGTACCAATCGAAATCTCGCCTATCCAAACGTTTCTTTTAGAACTTATCAACGGGAACTTAGCGCCACGCTGTCGGAGACCGGGCTCGCTCCGTTTCACAGCGAAAGGATGCATCGTCCCCGTATTTATCTCGTAATTGTCTAGGCCGTTGATGATATTCCTACAAAAAGACCTGAGCAGACGAGATATAACGGTTGATTACACGTACTCCCTGACTGATATACTATGAGCGGTGATTGCATCGAGATCAATGCTCTTGTTAGAGTTCAGAAAATCGGAAGAGTGTCTAGAGAGTGGTATGGCCATGCCACTCGTGCTCCAGTTTGGTATTGGTTTTGCAGTGGCCAGAGTAACCAGTCTGCCAGCGACTGAAAAAATGATTATGGTACTGAATCGCATTGTAGAGGAGTGGAAAGGATTAGCGGTGAAACGTCCACCTACAGCCTTTATAATGAGATATCCTCGGCCATCAGGGATAGGAACAAAACCAATGATGCATATGTTGAACCGATGATGGAACGACTAGAACGCGGCGCAGAACGGAACTTGGTTGAAGGCTATTACTTGGTTGAAGGCTGTTACTTGGTTGAAGGCTGTTACACACATGAATCTTTGATAGTAACTTATTTGGGGGACAGGTTGTCGTTGTGAAACCAGGGGCCCTTGATCATTCACGTCCCGACCTCTGTCGTAGTAATAGACGACCTGAAGAAGTATGAATTACCCTCCCGGACTCTGACCCAATCCTCGTCGCTCGAAGCTGCTCGTAACTCGCTCACCGATACTCCTTCTGCTGCCCATGGTGTGCAACCACGACGGTGGTCTCTGCAATGCTAGAAATGGCCATGGAGAAGCTGTTCATGCCGAACACTGAAGTTCAGAAGCATATTGATTGCGAGAGCAAATGTCTGACAGACCTCTATACAACTCTCTTGTACCTGCACCCGTGCCCACTGATTCGGACTTCACCACATCATGGCGAGTGACTCACGAACACCCCCGATGTTGACTGCCCTGTATCGTAGATGACGCATTGCTCCAATCTGTGAGCAAATGACTCGGACTCCGGGGTCATTCAAGTGGTGCCGGTGATTCGTATACCGAGGCTCTCGGGCACTGCGCCATTTCAACGCTGAGGAGACCATCCTCTTCGTGCGTCGGTTCCTCGAAGTTCTCTTGTCGGCACTATCTCCGTCATTATACTACCGAATTGCATGATGATGGCAGCTCCCAGTGCAGAAGTGGTGGAAGTTCTCGTCGTCCTTGGTAACAGCCGCTCCCAAGTGATCTACCGATCAAAGATATTCATCTTGATGCAACAGAGAGACGAGAAGGCGCAGGACTCACGTAAAACTGAACTGGGCCGAGTCAAATGACTGAGAAGAATCACGGTACAGATCGGACTCGGAGCCTCGGAGGAGAGAGAAGTACTAAGTGGGCAGCTCAAAATTATACCTTAACGGTACTGCTAGCCTGCTTGAACATAGACTTCATCTCATCTCAATCAAGAATATCAGCACATCTACATAGTGAATTAGCGAGGTGATAATCAATAACCACGATCTTACATTGTTCCTTCATATTGGACTCCTAGTAGCCATGAGGACTGCCGCGCCGCGAGCCTCCCTTCAGTTTTACCATGAACTCTCCCAATGAAATAGATCAGATTCATTGAACATACGAATGTGCCGTGAACATCCACGATGATTCAAGCGAGCTCCGCAAACCCGACCCGTGCAGTACCGTAATCGAACACACTGTGTACGCCCTGCAGGAAAGGGATCCCAATGCTCCAAAGATCTAGGCCGTATAGTCAGAGCGAGATATAGCGTCGAAATGGGGTTTAGGAAGCAATAAGCTACGAAGACTCACCGGTAGGTGAGGAGTCGGTGACAATGGCGCTGAAACAATTGGAAGAACCCTCCTCGATTGGATGAAGTCTGAGTAATCCGGGAGGGATGCAAATGTCTTGCCACCGAAGGTAAAGCTCACTGTCGGGAAAGAGTCGCAAGGTACTGCAGGCCGTCAATAAAAACAAGGTACCGAATGAAATTGGAACTCACAGTAATAGAAATCAAATCCTTTATATTCCTTGAGAGTACCGCCAAGGCGTCTGTACAATTGTGAACCCCGTTCCCCATCTCCATATATGAGGTTTGCACCAGCATCCAAAATAGCAGGTACATTTTCGAGGATTTTATTACCATTAACACGAACATCATCCATGGACACTGCCAGAGGCCCTAAGTAAATTACGATGTCAGCAACATCCATTTCTATCTACCATTTTCACTCACAACTTGGATGTGTTACGGGCGTATAGGTGATCAGTGACCATTGTATAGCATACTGTTTGCTCCACCGACTTACATCTCGGCCCCAGAAGCAGAGAGCTTATCCTTCACTAGCGAAATTGAGCGTCAAGGGACCGCATCCATGTATTGAGGTCCAGACGGTATGTCGTGTGAGTCCAGGAGTTGCCCGGAGGGCTGTGGAATTAATACTAGTGTCGACGACTATTTGCTTACATAATCGAACCGTTTTGCAATCCTCCGGATTCCTCCCTGGCACTTCGTGGAAGTCGGGGATACTACGAGACAATACTACGTGCAGCTGACAGTCAATGTACACCATTCGAAAACAAATTAAGTACAACCTAAGTAATTCGACCAAGTCAAACAAAGTGTGGAGCACACGCACGCGAATTGCTCGATAGGTAACGCAACGACCAAGTCGTAATGGATGGAAGATGACAGGAAAAGAGAACAACATAATGCAGGAAAGAAATGAGACTCTTTGTGCAGTGGAAGGTGTAGAAAAGTGTGGGATTTGAGACAGAATGAGTTTACTTGTACGAAGATATTGTTATACACTGACAGGCGTGACGTAAAGGTTGGTATTGTGGTTACTGAGACAGATCGCACCGGTCTACTGGTTTTTGCATTCTTCGGGGTTTACTGTGCCTGCGCCAGAGCCCCCACGACCTTTTGGAGGACCACGCCTTCTTGCAGGGGGTTCGTTGTCGGAGTCAGAGTCCTACAAGGGTGCGAGCTGAGGTCTGCAGGTCAAACACCGCATCGTTGGAGAATCATACATCGTCATCGAACTGGTCGTCATCATCCTCATCAAGCTCGTCGAAGTCGTCGTCCTCGTCCAACATATCGTACTCGAGCGCTTTGCCGGTGAAGTAGTCAATGGCACGAGGAATGATCTGTGCCATATGAGCTATCCGGTAACAAGAATACAAAGAATAGTCACCTTTTCCTTCAGATCTTCGCCGATCTGGTAGTCCATCTCCAGTTTTTCTTCCAGTTCCTCAAGCTCTTCCTCGTCAATGTCCTCTTCGTCTGAGGGAGGAGCAGGAGGAGAGAAGAAATTGAAGAACGAGTCAGTCGGTTTGGCTTTGCGGACCAAGCGCGTTCGGTTAGTATCTGATGATCCAGTCTGATCGTCAGCACGTTGCCCGAGCCAGTTGATAGGAGAGAACTCGACTTTTATTCCGTTGCTTTTTGATCTCAAATTCCTTGGTCAAGTCCTTGTCCTCCTTCCACTTGATTTCAGTGCCGATGGCACGGTCATAGACAAAGTCGCCAGCGTATCCCACCTCTTCCTGATAGAGGTATGTCTTGTCCAATACCTCATTCTCAAAGTACTCGTTAGGGCTGAAATGAAAGCTGATCTTGAAACCTGGCTTGGGTTCGTCGTTGGAAAGGTAAGAGAGTCGAATATCAACAAGATGTTTGAGAGCAGCCGCGTCGCGATCAGTGATGAGGTCTGATATCCCAATGTGGTTGCGAAGGGCTGTGAGCCAAAACTCCGGTATCGCGGAAGGGCCGGTGGGAGCATCCTTTGCAAGTGGCGTGTAGGTCGGATCGTCTTTCAGCGATGCCTGAACACCAGCATCGATCTCCTCTGCTGTGGGTGCCGATGAGCCAGAGATGATTTCGATTCGTCGCTCATAAAGAGGCTTTTGCAGTTCGAGGTACTAAGATAAGACGATGTAAATGAGCGATTATTTTGACTGCGCACACGACGAGAAGAGACCAAAAAAATCAATCGCGTACTTTTTTCTCGAGTTCCAAGCACTCGCGTTTGTATTGATTCTGAAGTTCGTTTTGCTTGACCTGAACCCCTTTCAAGGCCTCGACGCTCTTTTTGACATCGTCTGGTAGACCTTCGATATAACCTGAACTCTTTCCGACGAGACCGGCTAGACGACCTTGAACCAATCCGAGCATCGCGGCCTGTGCATCAGGAGGAAGGTCAGTGTCGCCATCTTCCTCTTGTTCATTATCTTCAGAGATGTCGGGGACGGTAGGGCGCGACAAGCCCTGTGCAATCGGGGCATGGTTCAAGGGGGTGTTCTGTGGGGTTGGTGCGGTTATATCGCCATGAGCGATGTTCAAGTTGGAAGACATGATGGCAACAAAGAAAAAAAAAACTGATGCGAGCTCGAACAGATTCACCAAACAATCAGCACAAGCACGCACAAAAGGCAAGCCTGGCGGAGTTTCGGCCTGTGCCGGTTGCAAACCCGCTAACTCATGGCGTTCAACACCATTTTGTCTAGTATCGAAGTAAGTAGTGGGTGAGTCACATCTCAGCAGCTACCGCATGGATGCCTTCACCGGAAAGAAAGACGAATGGAGAGGTAAGTGAGATCTGTGCCTTGCTGAATACATACCGCACAGGGGACCACAGCTGCACATGCGCTACGACTCCTTATAATCCACGCGGGCATGGTGGAAGATAATCTGATTCTGAAGTTCCATCCGAGTTCCTGGCACGCGCAGACCTCGTGTGCGACGCACCGCCTGAATCGGCTGCAGAAAGGATGCGCTTTTGAAATCGGGCTTCGTACGATAGGGCACTTGATGCAAATTGCGGTTAGCCCGCGCCGCATCCCAACTTCTCTTATCAACTGTTCACTAGAACGCACTAGATGGGGACAGAAAGATGGGTATTTTTACTTTCATATTGACTTAGATAAGCACGTGGAGCTCCATCCTGAAGGGCGGGGGGTAATCAATGAAACTATATACGATGATTACCCACGACTTCCATCGCCGCCCGTGTTACGTATGTTGTTTCACTTCGATGAACGTACTGCCCGCACAATAAATACGTGAATCATAACGCAACAATGTCCGCCTAACCTACAATCATGAGACTGCCAAGAGCGTCATGTATTTGTTCACGTTATACACATAACTTAGTTCAGAAGAGCGATACTCTAGTTTCTCAGGCTACGAGACATTACAAAGTGCCTGGACAAGATATCAAGAGAACGACGGGAATCAAACAATAGGTACTGGTATCACGTTTTAAATAGAAATGGATAACCATGCTCCGGTACTGTTATGCAAGGAATACCAACCGATGGGTCCGATTGATCATCATCCAGATATCCAAGACCGCAAACAAAAATCCGCTAGACACTGTTGGTCGAGTCTACAATACACGCTCCTGCGGTATGTTACCCATAGGGAGCGTGAACCAACTCTCACCCTTGACGAGCAGATCACTGAGAGCACAGTAGTATGCGATCCCAGCTGTTACGAGACCAAACGCGCCACCAGCCCTGGTCAACGTAACTGTTCCAGACCAAGCACCAATGGCGAGGAGCAGGAAAGTCACACAAAGAGAAACAAACAGCGAGATGAGGCCAAGATTGCGACGCAGAGATCCGAGGCTAAAGAAAAAAAAGCTTCAATCGTACCCTCCGTCGGATTCGCTGGAAAAAACTTACAGGAACATGAAGGTTAGAATAAACCATGTGATCAAGTATATGCCCACTGCCTGACTGAACTCATCCGGAGAGGTGTACGCCGAGATAATACCGGATCCGGGGATCAAGATAGTGGCATAGGACATCCAGAAGGCACCATAAGAAGTGAATGCTGTACGACCGTCAGCCAAATCAATTTACACGATGACAACCAAAAGTAAAATAACAAAAATGGGCGCAGGCGCGTGATATCAACCTGGAACCTTAATGGGTCCGGGAACACGTCATATGACAAGAGATCGGAGTGGCCCGAAGAAAGTGGACATGGGTGGGATATCGAAGGTAAACGCACCAGTTGCTCCAAACACGTTACCGCGGGGGAACTCCCACATTCCGGCCAAGAATTGGGCAAGACCGCCAGAGAAACACGCCATGCCGACAACGACGTTGGGGGTGTGGATACCTCTTGCGTTTACATTATACAGAGAAAGAATGAATGTGGTTGATGCGAACGAGAACAGACCACTAATGTTGGGTAATGAGTGAGTGGCACCGCAGGCGTTGATCATTGAACTGAACCTACAGCGCAGCGGGGTTGGCAATCTTGACTGTGCGTGGCGCAGGCCGCTCATAGTTGGAGATAAACTGGGTTTGAGAAGTTTGGGCTTTCTCGGCGTCAGACATGACGGTGGTTTGGATGGGAAGTAGTGGATTAGAGGGAAGAAAAAAGAGAAGGCGATGAATGTCAACGAAAGTCTTCGCTGGCCCTTTTATCCATTGGAATAACAAAGGTGCCGAATTGAATTACGGGGCAAATAAATGTTGACAAGGTAATTCTATGCCCGAAGAAGCATTATTGTACGTAATGAAAATAAACCTACTAAGCGAGCTAAGCGCTTGCCAGCGCTGACCCAGGACCTGCCGCACTGACAGTGTCAATGTTGACTTGAACGTACCGATCAGTGTTTATGTTGTGCGGCGGTTGGTCGGTATAATCTTGACAGCAGAGGATGGACTGTGTGGTAGACCAATTGACGGCGGCGTTGATTGGCACTCACGGACAACTTTCCCTGGTCGATCTTGGCATTGTCACGTGTCCATGTCATGCACCAAGCTCAAGGTTGCCGCTTCGGTCGTCGCTTCAGAAGCCTGTCGATCGCTTAGAATTTGGCAGCTTCTCGGTCCGGTGGGTCAAACTAAAAAATTGCTCGAAGACGGCGCAAAATCTCTGCCTGCAGACTTCTAGTAAGTAATGGAGTCCCGAGGTGTTCTGCAGCTTCTGCTGCTCAGTATAGGAATTACGCTAACTGCTAATAGTTAAATGTTACAGTAGCCCGCTTGCCGTACATTTCTCTGACTTACTGCTGAATTCCATGGTCGGCGGCTTTCGCCACCTAAATATATAATATAATATACCACCCTCATTGAAAGCTCGTGCTTGAAGCGGCGTGGTCACCATGATTACTTATGACTTCCTGATCACTCAATCACAAACCAAATTCAGATACGCTTGGGACCTGACAGCGTTTCTTCTTTGGCATGGCCGCATCATCATTATGACTTCCTGCCAATGCAACCGTTGTAGTCGCTCAATCACAACCGAATTCACCTACAATGCTGACCCTGGACCTCACACGCGTTCTGCGATTCTCACCCATCTCGTAGTTAAGGCTGCGAACCCTATCAGCATGCCCTTTGAAGTCACGATGGGCGTGCAGGGCAACTAGGGTTGACGTCGGTTAGGTCAGTGATGGAGGCTACGAGTACCTGACCGGCCCTGACCGGCCCTGACCCAGGCGGTGTATGTACCCACTGGTTCCTTTAATTTCAAGTTAGTATTGACATCCAAGGCAGGTCATTGTCGCTGAACGCCACTCTATTTCCTCCGAGTCGTGTTCCACGGAGCGATTGCTGCAAAGGCATTTGTAGGTACTTTAAGTCTTGGAATCATTCAAACCTGTCCCCGCTTCTCTCACAGTCATTCGCGTGTTCACAGCGGTCCTCGAAGCCCTACTATGTATCCACTTTCCTGAGATCACAACTCAAAGGATCATACCCATTGATCTAGGAACTGTTCCGTGTCATGCAACTGTATCAAAACCACCTTACCCCCCGATGGAAAATGTGAGCCCTTTTTTTCCTCGCCTTTCGTCGTCAGAGACTCAGTTGGTTCTCGAGTGCGATCGTGCAGGGGACCTGCTGAAGGTTTCATCCTATGATACCAGTCCCGACGCGTCATCGCGTGCTTGATCACGTTCTTTCCGCTTCCCAGACCACCCATACCGGACATCTAACAAATAAAAGTGTCACGACATCGCCCATGAAACCGAATTCAGCAAACAGTTTTATCAAAAAATTTTCAGGCGATGCGCCACGAGAAGAAATTGAGGCACTTCGGGCGAATCTGGACGGGTACCTGCATAATGTAGAAGAAGTTAACAGCGGGTTGAAGAACTTGGATTTTGGTAAGCTGAAAGGTGCTGGTGAGATTGGTACGAATTAAGATTTCGGGTCTTACTCAAGTTCACATCTTCAGTTTGTCCGCGCTACATGCTATGTTGGTCATGTTGAGCACAATGCCCTTGGAGTTGGTAGGTTCGAGAACTTATCCGGCAGCTATCCCGTTCTTAACCCTGTTACCAACAGTACTGAACCATGTTTGAATACGCTTGACCGCAGCCAGCGGACACATTATTCTCTGCATTCAGTGTCCTAAAACATGGGTTCTACATGCATGCCACCCGTAACCATATATCCCACAAATGACGCTTGACTACGGCCCCGAAACTTGTCACCAACTTCGTCAAAGTTTTACTCGCCTCACGCGAAAAATGGAAGGCTGATCAGCATCATCAGCTACAGCAGCATCATCAAGTTCCATCTCGCACCACGTCACAAGCAAACAACTTAGTTGACTTGTCATGGCTTTGTCAAGATTACCGGACTTGGGCATCGTTACGGGGACACATCGACAACATCCCAAATTTGAATCGACACACGCGGGTAACAATCGGTATTACCATGGCCTGGAACCTTCCGGTCACCACCCCTTGTTCTTTTTGTCGTTCTTGTGTACCCCTGACTCAGGGCCATGAGATCATCTCCATGGTAGTGTTTTGACCAGTAAGATCCGCCCGCTCCTCTGTATTTCAATGTAGCCAGCGCACACAGCTTATCGATAATTAAGATACCTTCGATCGGGCCCCCGAGCCAGATACAGTAGGTGAGTGGTTAATGTCGCCATGTTAGTGAAAAAAAAACGGTATGATCCCACTGGCAAGTAAGTGCGTTTATCCTATGTAAACGGCCCGATATATCTTTTAGTTTCAGCTGCGCCGCCGCATCTGCACTCCCGCGGTGCGTTGACCAATCGAACACTCTGAAAATACTAAGGCCACTCGAGATACTATCTCTCATTCTCAATATTCCCACTGGCAGGTCCTCCCCGGATACTATGAATAACTCGAAGTGTAAGCCGGAGTCTTTCGCATCTTTTACTACTAGTTCTGCTTTCTCCCGTGCTTCCGGTAAATCCGGAACATGATATGTAGTATGCGTCACGTCACACGGTGCCGCCCATGCGGGTCTCAGCGCTCTGAGAAGGATTGATCAAAAGTGAAATGAATGGCAAGCTGTTGGATTCTTTGCAGGCTAATTTTGCCCGAAGCCGCTTCCCATTCGCAGCCACACGCGTACGATGAAACTAGTGAATCGGATCATGTCGTCCTCGTTTAAGTTTTTGCACAGCCCAGATTCTGGGGCGGCGTCCTAAAAATGGAGAAAGATAGCTTACATAACATTTAGCGACGGCTGCCCGGGCCAGATCTAGTACTCCGAGTCATGATGCATGATCTGCCGTCTAGTATCAAGTTATCATTCATGTCACACAAAGTAGTCATGACACCACAAAAAATCGGGGACGAGTCTATGACAACCTGTGCCATCCGACCGCGGTATTGCACCGCCCACTCTCCCTACCCGCCGCATAATAGTCTAGGTGAGACTGAAGTTATGTCGACACGTATCCACTGTCATTGTACTAGTCGCGATATCCGAGTCAACGCATGGCACAGAGCTAAATTTCAGTTGATCATTTGTCATGGAGATTCGATACGAATCGGTATTTCCCTAGCCAGGGGTCTTGCAGTGCGACCCTTTTCCCACTCCAAGCCAACGTGGCTGCCAAACAACAAACGCATTCTCATGAGCCAGCGACGACGCCGGGCCATGAAGAAGGGTATTCTTGGCCCATGATGGTATTGGTAAGTGAATGCATGTCTTTTCTTAGAATCTTACAAGTTTAAAATGGCGCGTTCAGATGTGCAGCCAGTTCGTCCACATATGGGACATATCTGGAACAGTCTACGTCGACTCTACGAAGTCGCATTTGATGAGGCAAGTCGATTTAAAAAATGCCGCCAATCACCGCCCCGGAGGCTTCGGATGACAGCGGTGGGTTTTAACGAAGCACCGAAAATGTGTCGTGTTCAAATGAGGTTTATAATGATGAATTTGATGGACTCGCTTTCTACAGGACCCTGGATTCCTGGATGATGCAACAAGTGGTGCAGTACCGTAAGTACGTCACTATGAGGCCTACTACACAGTACTTAGTGGGGAAGTCAAAAAATAGGTCACCGTTGGCAAGATGGTCTGGACGAATTCCCTTGGAGAAGATACCTTTCTCTGATAGTATTCGGGAGTGATGACTGATGGCTGGAGGAGAGGTCTTCGCAAGTTTCGTCAAGCGTTTTGAAGGTAAGTTTTAGTTTTCGCGGATTATTGTTGGGTCCAGGTCCGTCGGACACCATTTTGAAAAATCTGTTCAGACTCCAGAAGAAATCTGGCTTCAGAGACCCTCGTTTCGAGTCAGCTCTAGGGTTCAAAAATCGGGCAACGTTACTAACTTACATACCGTCAAAATTCCAGGGTCTAGTTTATTCCAGGGTCTACCCACTGTCAGGCGTTGCTGTGTTTCTGCACATTTGTTTCGAGCCCTCTTGACCGCTCTTCACGAGATACATCTAGCACGAGGGCACAAGAAATCGTTTTCTGAGAACTCGGTATGATTTTGATGTGGTCGGAAGGTATTTACTACACAAAGCAGACGACCAGGATTTCATAAAAGAGATTGCTACACATGCGTACAGGTACATAAACTCCATCCCTTGCAGTGAGCCAGGGCTCTCATTCCATTTCTCTTTGCCGTTTTACGTTACAAGCCTACGCCGTCGCCGCGCAGGGGCAGGCAGGTGCCCGTATCAGGTGACAGCGGCCCGGGAGGTTTCGTGACGTGCCTGCCGGTGAACAAGGTTGCCGTTGACACTGACAGGAACACCTTGACGAATACTCCCTTCTCAGCGGTCCGTGCTTGACAGAGCTAATATGGAATACAGAGGAAGATTCTTATTCTAGATCGCACACGTGAAGCGTCGTAGTACGACTCTACGACTGGGATGACTACGGCTTTAGGATCGATCAAGATCTATCAAAATTCAACAAATTATCTGGACGAGAAAACCCTACTTATTCCTATGGCAGTCCTCTGAGTCTTCTCATCACAGGCCTCACCGGCACCTCTGAAGAACGATGGCTTTCCTCTTCGAACCACGCACGCGGTTACGCTCCATATCGTCGTTTTGCCTCCGAACTCATCGCAGAGCCGCTATCTCCACACCGTCTTACTAGAGGCACGACTTCGCCGTGGCTGGCGGGGATCTGAGGGTTTCTCAAGTAGCCAGCTACGATGGTGAGTCGATTCAAATTCAATCAGGAGGTTCCTTTACGGGTACCGCACGATCAAGAACCGGTTTACAAGTTGAAAATTCATGTCCGAATGGCAAACGTCCCTCGGAATAACGACGACTTCGGATGCGCTTGACAGATCGAAAAATATATCTCCGATAGAGTCGCGGGCCGGTGATGTGACTAATATTGTGAGACGCCGCCTCTTGATCCCGCGGATCGGATTGGTTGCAATCCACCCCCAATCATTCAAGTTCCTTGCGATTAGCGTCTCCTCGTACCTGCATCCCGTGCTCAGCACACACTGCGTCGTTGAGTGGTTGTTCTTTGTGTTCCTTTTATTTGTAGCTGCGCATACTTATTGACGACAGTGATCTTTTCCACGTCGTTTTTTTTTCGCTCCTTGGCATAGTACGTCCATACTCGGCCCGATGCTCCCGAGAATTGATGTCGTGATCGTGATCGATCGATTGATCGATTGGACTCATCCACGGACCACGATTGATTGTAGGAACTAACCCCCAATTTTTCTTGGCTCGAATAATATTGGAAATACACCAGAAAACATACATATCCACATGGATCGATCTGCAACACTTAAGAATATTATACAACGCGATCGACATAGCATACATTCCATAAGCATCTCCATCTTGTCTGAACAATGAAGTTCTTCCTTTTCTTCCAAAGAACAACGAGGGCTACAAGGATGATATACCGTGTTCAGTCATAAAGTAGATGTAACGAGTACGCCGTCAATGCAGTCATCGTGATGAACATGAGAAAGTATTGTGGAATGAGAAACACCGAGAGATGTGTCGCATTTCCAGTTCCAGAGTATACTTGCGTCAACAAAACCTGGTCGCAGAAGAGGAGTTAATCATTATGATGCACCCTAGCCATGAGATCCCGTACCTGAGACGTCGCCGTCGGCAAGCACGACATAAAGCTGCATGATCACATTCAACATGATGTGAGCTTGCGCAAAAGGGAATGCAGCGAGATAACATACATGCATACGAATCGTAATAGTTTGTCGTTGGCGTCTAGTAATCCCGCGTTCGTTAGTCCTTGTATGATGAGTACGCCAAGGACGGGCATGATAACCATCCGCCCAATGGCCAGTGCGCCCACAGCTCCGAGTGGAAGAGAGCGGATGCGCCCTTCGGGAAGTTCTAATCTTGCTAGTGCCGAGCCAAGGGTCATTAGACCCAGTGGAACGGAAGCATTCCCAAGGAATATCGTCGTGTTTAATATGATAACAAGCGGGGGTTGACCATCCGGCGCAGGTGGTATGTTTACTCCAGGAACACCAGGAACGAATAATGCTTTGAGGACGGGGACGATAGATATGATAAAAGCCACGATGATGGAGAGAGAGCAAGGCATGACGAGTGTTTGAAGGAAACTGAGTATAAAGCGAGTGAGACGACGGCGTGAGCGAACAGGTGGTTGGCTTTTATTTTCGGTCATTCCTGTTGTGCATTGCACGATCGTTGCAGTCGTCGAAGTAGGGGCATCATGTAAATCAAGGGGTGGGGTGGGGGTGTCTGCCATCTCGTGGTCGTAGTCAAGGTTCTCGGTTCTCTGTCTTCCACGGTAGAAAAACCCCTTGAATGAGACAACCGCACGCTCGGTTGCTGCACCGAGATGTTTCTGTTTTGATTTTAATCGCTCCCGCACAGCATCACCCGTAATGTCCGGTCCCTGGAAATCCATTGCTACCCAATTGGAACCTCCAAGTGGAAAGAGAGTGATCTGATTTGAATGGTGTTACATCACGTGAGATAAAAGAAAACTCGAGGCAAACGTACAAGAAATACGAGCAAGAAGGGGGCCAAATACGCAACTGCCAAATTTTGATCTGATATGCCATTGAACGGCGCGGCAGCTGTGAGGGACATAACGACGGATGTTGCTGATGATATCATCAGCGGGAAACCTAACGTGCGATAGTAAATTTGGACTTACGAATATCCCCAACATTGCCCCATCCACCAGCTGCCAAGATTCCGTATCGAAAGCGATGTGGAACCCAATATACTTGTTTGATCATCCACGATATCACGATGCCGATCCCTTCGTACAATAATGCGACGAAGATGAGTGGACCTGAAGAAACCGTGGTAGTTACTGATAACATTCTAGAACTACGTGCTTTCTCACCGAATACACCGATGTTCGAAGAACTGAGTGCCGGGACGATCTTGGAAAACATGAGACTTGGCAGAGTGATATTCTTTGTTGCGCAGAGTTCTTAGTCGTCGTGCCTTTTCGAGTGAGCTGACTTACGAGTACAAGTTGCCCAGCTGCGCGGGCTGCCATGGCGGGGAAAAGCCCCGCTTTGGCTGCAGTAAATCCCGCTGCAACACAAAAAAACCTTTGTGAAAGACTGCGATTAGTTTTTTTTTGGAAAATGTAATGGGTCAGTTGGACGCACAACCGGATGAGCGGTTGGACAGACACCCAAATGAGCTGGCCGAGGGGAATCATGAAAGAGGAGAGTTAGGGAATCCCTGTAAGGCCCGTCTTGAAGAATGAAATCCAAGTCCAGGCACTCATGAGTCAATGGCCTCAGGGTGCATACTGATTTGTCGTCCGATGGGGGCCGTCTCGGTCTTATCATCAACCGGATGGCATGAGAATTATTGGAACCGAGAAGAGAGTGGCCCCTGTGGTGAAACCTTGACTCTGAGGGGCATAAATTTGACTCTTGCACAGCTTATAGCCTTGGTCAATAGCAGTAATCTGCGACAATGCCGTACAGTAAGAAGCAGCATCGACCAGACAGACTCCATCCGGGTTGAATGCTCATATTTCACCCTACATCGGCTTCGGGAGTGTAGTCCGATGTCAGAGATAGTAGCCGAGTTCAAAGTTTGGAAGCAAGTCATACTCGCCAGATGCAAGATGAAACGCTTGGTCACTGCTAGCATGGTGATAAGAGTTCTAGACCTCTGCTGGACTAAATTTTCTAGTCACCGTACCATAGCTATGACAACACACGGTTCGCTCTACTGAACAAAAGTAGTGCTTGGTTGCGGGAAACCTATACAGTACATATGCTCATAATGCATAACGTCGGGGCCGACCAAACCCAATGCATTATTATGGATATGCAAGACGAGGAAGTGTGACAAAGTGTGACCCAAATGTCACACAGCTACGTTTGCAAGCCATCTCCTGCCTCGATACTAACCTTGCACGGAATCGACACAACTGCTTCGACAACACCAAATCTTTGCCCTCGTCATACTCTAATACCACCCTCTCGAGCTGCCTGCACAAGTCCATCGCCTCAACCCTTGATGCGCATGGCTCCTCTGCGTTAACGTCATCGTCATCGTCAATTTCAATTACATCTTTTCACGACTGCCTCGTACTGAACTGTCTCCATAATCTCATCCTCTCCCTTCTCACCAGTTGAAATTTGAAAACAATTCAACCTCTGGGGGACTCGGAGCACATACTATGTCTGAACCTCATCTGCGGCGACCAGCATCCCAATAACAGCAGTGGCGATGGTAAAGACTGGAATATGTGCCTCGAGGGCGCTGTACGCGCATTCGAGGACGGTTTATTGGTGGAGAGCATCTACAGACGGGATTGGCGCGAGACGAGGCTGGACGCATACGGTGATGGACACGCTGATCAGGGTGCGTGACGCGTCGTCGATGACGCCGATGGGCAAAGGCGGTGGTGGTGGCGACAGTGCGCCGGACCTGGCGGGGGTGTTGCATGATAGACCGATAACCAGTCACCGAGTGTAAGATTCTTGCGTGCTATCTGTTGCACCAGTGGTGGCTTCGTTTTGCATTGAGCATCGTGATGCACTGACAGGGCTGAAAGAACACAGAAATTTGCGGTCCCACGGAGCAATTCCGACACACTGGCAGTCCCAGGCTCCATCATAATGCATATACTAAGAGTGATCCTATGCATTATGCAATATGCAAAAATATCGTCATTTTGGGTGGCCCCGACTCGGGACCACCGGAAAATCAATGCATTATGACGGATATGCATTATAACCATATGCATTATGAGCATATGTACTGTATCGGCTGCGACGTGAGTTACACGAGGTATCAAGCTGTACTTACCAACTAGCATCCGCACAGCCTCGATCAGGTTTGTCGTGTCTAATTATCGTTCAGACAAAGGTAATCGCATCAATCACTGATGTGCCTGTTTCGCAGTCGTCTCTCTTGATAAACTCTGACGATCACTTCTGGGCTGCACAAAGGCCCAAAAAAAAAGAAACTCTTGAGGCGTGGCAGTCATGCGCAGCTAGAGGATCAAACTATGCTGAAGTCGTGACCCGGCGTGTCCATGCATGCGAAATGGAGAAATCTGTACCAAAAAAAGACCAGAGAAATGAATGCGCGTATAGAGAAATAGTTCACCGCGTACTAAATAAATCATGACCGCATATTGAGTCATCTTCAACTCGCTGGCCAGTGGCGGCTGCATGGAAGCCTCAGTGGTAGTAGCAGGCCCAGGTGTTCCACATTTGCGCATTCTACATTAATCCGAATGTCGAATGCCGACTCCTTTCCTGTAACATCCAGGTCCAGGTCCAAGTAACAAAGTGGGTGCTTTATGTAAGTGTTCAAGAAAACTTGGTTGGCATGTAAGTAAAGCCGTTACTACGTCACGAGGTCACGTGGACTTCCACTGAATGGGTTGCCTCAGTACGCCGTTGTTGAACTTGTGTAGCAGCTTTTAATCCTACAGAAACGACAAAGCAATATCATGTCCTCGCGCGGCAGCCCTTCTGTCCTCAGTGTTCGGTCGTCAGGTATTCGGTCGTATTGGGTTCGATTGGCATTCATGGCTCACCATTCGAGCGCTTTCAGGCCCAGCAGAGCCCTTACAGCAAGTCAGGCTGCTCTCAGCTCTCAGAAGTGGTATGTGGCCACCATAGTATATTTGGGCTACTGATGAATGCCTCCTAGGCGACCCCGCCCTTATTCATCCATTCCTGACCGAAATCGGCAAGGAGAGGCAAAACTCATTCGATGGTGAACTAAACACGGGTGCCGCAGCTTTGCACCTCGGGATCCGCTGTGCTTCTGGTGTGTGTTCTGTGTCCGGCAAGTGTCACTTCGTCTGACGGATTCGTCTGCAGTGGAGACTATACAGCTCCTCTTGTCACACAGAGCCATTTCACCAAACGGGATACATCCACCCGGGAGCGGTACTACTGCCCTCCACCTCGCGATGTCGCTAGGGCGCACCGAAGTTGTGTCTCTCCTCCTCGATCAGCCGGGGATAGACGACACCCTCCGCGATAGCCAAGGACGCACATGCAAAGATGTTGCGAAGGGGAGGGAAGTTATCCAGGTCATGAATGGTGAGTTTCCTGCACAAGCCTTCGCCTTATACCTCATCTACCCCAGATTCGCGATCCTTCCTAAGTGCATCATACAGATCGCTGCTGCACTCATATGCACTCACCCCTTTGAACAACCAACCAAGCCAAGCCCTCATATCCCTACTGGAATCACCGCGCGCCAAGGGAATCGATCTTTCTTATCTCGACGACACGACCGGATCCTCGCTTTTACACGAGGCAACACGCCGGAGAGACTTGCGGTTAATTGAACTTGTTGTGCGTGCAGGAGCAGATGTGTTCGTGCGAGACCGGAAAGGAAAGATGGCCTATGACGGATTGAGCAAGGATGATCGTGTGAGGGTGTTCTTGCGCCAATGTGAGCTTCTGCCTCCATCTCCTTTAAATCTTCTCTGAAGCACCGCTAGTTGCGAATCATGATCAGTCGTTAATCGATGTACCTGTCTCTGAACCACCTGTCCTGAAGGGGTACCTGAACAAATATGCAAATGTTGCTAGAGGGTACAACACTCGATGGTTCGTCCTCAAAGATGGTATTCTTTCCTGTTAGTATGACTATTCTGTCGCCATAAAACAGTTATGACTCAGTTTTTCGTAGATTACAGACATCAGGAAGACGAGGAGATTGCCAGCAGAGGCGCGATTTCGATGAAGACGGCTGTTCTCAAAACTGGTACGGGCAAAGAGAAAACACGCTTCGAAGTTCACTCTGCGCTAGTGCGTGGTCAGACGACAGGGATACAGAAATGGTACATGCGGGCGAACCACCCTGTTGAAGCAGCACGATGGACACAGGCGATCAACAAGAGTATGGAATGGTACCGACGCGATCCTGATAAATCCCTTCCAGGTCGACAGAGCATGGAGAGTGACAGGGGTGCCTTGCGCCCAACAAAGATCCGGACTAGCTTTCAATCCGGGGTATCTACAATGAGAGAACTCGGGACGCATAGTTTGCGGGGAGACCAGGCATCTCTGCTATACGCAACAGATGATACTCCAATTGGCCGTGACATATCCAAGGACAGCATCCATGCCCTTGATGAGGACGAGGATGAAGAAGCACCGTATCGTCACGACGGTTCGTCGGCATCAGAAGTAACACAAAGTCAACCCCCTCACAGCAGTACTTTCGATCTGCATGGGAACTCTGTTGCGGCGCAGATGGAGCTTACTGTACAGTTGCTTGCCGGATTATCCTTGCCATCGGACGCACATCAACGGACGCAAGAACTCAGAGACGCTGTAAAAGAATCTTTTACCACAGTCCAGTCGATGACGAACGAGTACCTCCAAATGGTAAAAGAGAGAGAAGAATGGTGGAGGGCACAACTCCAACGAGAGCACGAACGGCAGATGATATGGGAAGAAAGCTTGAAGACCGTAATTCGCGAAGGAGAGGTACTCGAGAAAGAACTTCGAGCTCGCTCTCGCAAACGTGGAAGTAGATTCTCGGTTGCGGGATTTGAAGAAACTGGGTCTGGGATGGTAAAGCAACGATCACTCTCATTAGCCGCCACGTCATCTGCCGTGCATTCTGCCCAAGCCTCTACTTTCTTTACAGCAGTGGAAACGCCCCCTCTTTCGCTATCCCCTGTCCCTGGTGCTGATAGTTCTCAGTCGCCTATACTTTTGACTCCCACGCAACGTCGCATATCACGATTAGCGTCACCATCTCGCGCCACAGTTGATGAGATCGAGGACGTGCACGACACAGACGAAGAAGACGAGTTTTTCGATGCCATTGAGTCGGGAAACCTACCGAATCTTGTTGTCAGCGAACTTCTTACTAGCCCCACCCACTCCACTGCGTTGCCGTTTGTCATTGACTTGGAGCCTTTCCTGGGATACCAACATCTAAGGACCGAGTTGCCAATTGGGAGAGATAACCGACCATCTACCAGTCTTTGGTCTGTGTTGAAGCACAGCATCGGAAAGGACCTGACTAAGATCAGTTTCCCTGTATTTTTCAACGAACCCACGAGCATGCTGCAGCGAATGGTAGATTGATACACTCTTGCACCATTATGTAGCTTACCCTATTTCCAGGCAGAGGACATGGAATTTTCTGAATGCCGTGAGTGTCTCGTATTCCTTTTTGTAGATTAGATTTGACCCTTTCATGTGTAGTTGACGTGGCTGTCCAACAGAAGGACCCTCACCGACGCATAGCTTTTGTTGCCGCTTTTGCGATGTCCAACTATTCATCAACTGTTGGCCGCATAGCCAAGCCATTCAACCCTATGCTTGTGAGTAAGACATCTCATTTGCGCCCGAATATGCATTTAGTAACATCTTGTTCAAGAGTGAAACATTCGAATACGTCAGACTAGACAAGGACTATCGATATGTGTCTGAGCAAGTTAGTCATCACCCACCAATTTCTGCATGTTGGGCCGAGTCCCCTAATTGGCATTATTATGGCGAGGTACGCGTCTGACCTTCAGTGGACATATGAAAACTAATTGTTCTGTAGGTTGATGCTCAGAATAGATTTATGGGCAAGTCGTTTGAGATCCGACCTACTGGCGTTGCGCACGCCGAACTTCTGCTACCCGAAGAATGGGCACCACGTTACCCCAAAACGACGACTGTCGGAGGCCAGGGAAAGATAGTGGAGCACTACTCATGGAAAAAGGTCACTACGAATGTTTCTGGCTTTATCCTTGGGTCTCCTACCATTGATCACTATGGTGACATGATTGTCAGTACTCCATACCGTCTTTGTCTGTGCACCACTGAGTATAGTTGAATCTAGGTCACAAATCATCGTACTGGAGATCGATGCATTCTCACGTTCAAGCCAAGAGGGTGGCGGGGCAAGGACGCATACGAGATCTCAGGATCAGTTAGCAATTCGGACGGCGAGATCACCTATGAAATCGCCGGTCGCTGGAACAGTCAGCTCATCTGTCGTGCTGTCGGTACTGGCAGTGGATATCTGCACCCTGATGCGACCGTTGGCAGCCCTACTTCGCCGAATTACATGGCAGAGTATATCCTATTGTGGAGGAACTCTGATAAGCCACCTGCGCCTTTCAACCTCACGCCATATGCAATCACGCTGAACGACTGTCCGGTGGACACACTCAAACCATTCCTGTGCCCTACCGACTGTCGCCTGCGGCCCGACCAACGTGCGTTCGAAATGGGCAAGTATGAACGCGCCAACGAACTGAAGCAGGAGCAAGAGGAAAAACAACGAGCCACACGACGCGCGCGAGAGGACGGCAGAGTATCATCCCATCGACCGAGATGGTTCACTGCGGAAACGGATGGCGACACGGGGGAGCGTGTGTGGATGCCTTCGCGTGTGGACGGTGGTGTCGAATATTGGGTGGAACGAGAGAGGGCGTGGAAGGAGGGGGAACCTTGGAAGGATGTGGATGATATTTTCATCCGAGAGGACATACCTTGAAATTTGGTTTTTTTTAGATTTCGACGACATGTCGTCGTCTTTGGAAAGTATACTGTATTGTTGTTACTCCAAGTATAATAACTGCCACCCTTGACTCCATTCGCAGTGGGCTCATAGTCCGGTTGTGGGACTGCGTCCGATTCGACGCCATGTTCTAACCGAACACCCGTGGCCCTGATGGCTCAGTTGGCTAGAGCGCAGGTCTCATACGTCCGTATGACCAGGTTGACTGGGTAATCCTGAGGTCGCAAGTTCGAGCCTTGCTCAGGGCAGTTCGTTTTCTTTTTCGTCACTTCTAGTAAATCCACGATATTGAAACTTCTCCCAACAGGTGACTTGCTGAGAGAACGCATGAGAAATCTTGATAACGAACAGTTGCCACGAACCTCCAAGTTTCACTTCAACAAGGGCACTGCCAGCTGATAGTATGTCATCACCCCCCACAAACGATCTCGACAATCTGGGCCTCGCGGCCGCGCTTGCCAAAGCCCGCAAGAGCTATCGCGAAGGCGGCGTCCCCATTGGCGCCGCCCTCGTCTACCACGGTACCTCGGACGACGTAGCCAATGCAGCCGTCCTGGGATGCGCACACAATCAACGAATTCAAAAGTCGTCGCCCACGCTGCACGCTGAGATGTCCGCTCTCGAGGACGCGGGCCGGCTGCACCCAACCGTCTACAAACACTCGACTATGGTAGGTCGTTCCCCGCCGTTCCTAATATCGCACGCTGGGAAGTTCGTGCGTTTGTCGCAACATGACTAACTGATGCCTGCGGGATGGGCCACACAGTACACGACCCTTAGGTGCGTTTGAGTCGTCGTCGAGGTCTTGCGCAAGATATTGACGTTTTGTCCCAAAAGTCCCTGTAGCATGTGCACAGGCGCCATCTTGTTAAACAAGATACCCCGCGTCGTGATCGGGGAAAATGCGAACTGGGTTGGCGGCGAAGAACTGCTCAAGAAAAGAGGTGTCGAGGTCGTCATCTTGGACGACCCAGAATGTAAAGCACTCATGAGTCAGTACATCAAGGAGAACCCAGAGGTAAGCCAATGACGAAATGTTTCACTGCATGAAATCTGCATGACAACTCTACGCGAATGCAGGACTGGAACGAGGATATCGGGGAATGACTGTAGTGCCGTCCATCTATAGCTCAATCACTGAAGAGAAACGTCACGTGCGTGCGACGGACGACAGATGTAGACTGGCGTACCGTCATGGTGGTGCAATGGTTGTAGTGACCGCCTCTCCAAAGCCGTCTTTTGTGACCTCTCGGAAGCTGACTTCGAGAGAACCGGTGTCTGATATAATGGCCTGTACCTGCACCGCCGTTTTGCCATTGATGGGATGTTGAGGTGACAACGAGAACGAGGCCAAGTAAGCTTCTTTGGTTAGCGTTTTTTCTTTTACTTCCTCTTCCTCTTCCTCCTCCTCTTCCTCTTCATCCTCGAGCTTGGGCGGCTTCACATGGTCGATCCTGATGCCCTCCTTCACTTCCCACAGCTCGAAACCAACTTTTGTGTCGGTCGCACTGGCATCTACCTCGAACGCTAGCGTTCTACGACAAGGGAGAGGGGTTTCCTTGAGAATGAGAGGTATCCAAATACCCCCTAGTGATCCTGCGGCGTCCTGTTGAGGCACGAGCAGTCCGATCGTCCGGCTGGTTGCAGCTACGCTGGTCACCTGGTTCTCCTTGTTGAATGTGTCCAACAGTTCTTCAGACGACTCTTGGGCGAGCAACACGAGCAAGTGTGCTTGCAAGGCGCATCCTCGCGCGAGGATCGTGGTTGGGTCACCAACGCCCCCACCGACGACAGTACCCGCTTTGAATGGTGTGCTGATAGACTCGGAGAACCCTTGGGATAAGGTCTCATCCAAGCCCGGCAGTGAGGCTGACCCGCCGATGTACACAATCTCGTCGATATCGTAGAGATCGATCTCGGCGCTCTCTGTCAACTCCTTGACCTTGGCATACACCTTGTCGTAAATTGCCCGCACTTCCATGTCGAACCGGAGGCGGTTGATGGACCCGGTATAGTCAAGGCCATCCTTGAGTGACTCGACCGAGCACGTCGCGGCGCCCGGACTCGCGCTCAACGTGCGCTTCGTGTGTTCCACTGCAAGGCGGAGTTTCGCTTCTGCGCGTTTATCCTGGGGATCCGTCGCTGGTGCAACCGTTAGTGGCATCTTGGTTTTCCTGGTGAAATCCTTGGCGAAGAATCGGATGAGTTTTGAGTCGATCTCGTCTCCACCGACAGTCGGGTCTGAGAGCGTGGCCAGTGCATATGCAAGACCTTCGCGAATGGAGAGAAGGGACAGTTCGAGGGAGGACGCGCCAACATCGACGATGAGCTGTGTTCGATCGTTGGGGACGCCGTCTGCGCTGTCGGATGTGCAGACGGCGACTGCACCAGCATCGTCAAGGAACTGGAGGACGTGTATTCCTGCGTCCTCGGAGGCCCTGGAGAGTGCTGCTCTCTGTGCGTCGTCAAACCAAGAAGGTATGCTGATTACTGCGCCTGTGACTTTTGTGCCGAGGAAGTCTTGGGCGGACTGGCACAGGGAGCTGAGGAAGATGGTGGTGACCTCGGAGACGGTGAGGATGCGCTCCACCTCTACCGGTTCAGAACGGGGTGTGGCTACCTGCGAGGCCGCAGGCGTGTTGGTGGCGGTAACAGGCATGGGCGATGGAGCGGGTTGGAGGGTTTTTACTTTGTAGGCGGGCGTATCTGGCAGAGAGGGATGTTGTATGACGGTGGTAGAGACGGACAGTTTGTCCTGAGGAATCTCTGAAAACCTGTCGATGTGTTGAGCGAAAGGCGTCGTACAAACGAGGGTGAAAGTACTTTTTTCCGAGGAGGTTGCGGAAGCCCGTGATGGTGTTTTGAGCATTTTTGACGAGCTGTTGCTTGGCTTGGTTTCCGATGTACTGTGATCGCGAGTGATCGTCAGTCGCGTCGGATGAGAGAAGAGATGGCGTACCATCTCTTCGCCCTGGAAAGCCAGCGCACAGGCGATCTGGCGTTCGCCGTCCTCGTTGGCTATGCATTCCGCGACGCCTTCCTGAAG
>JBBPNU010000145.1:0-26641 GCA_038091055.1 Leccinum angustisporum
AACAGCGAAGAGGACTGTTCTACTGCTGCGTCAGTTCTCGGAACCGATAACTTGGCAGATTTGGAACTCTTTTCTCCCCGGGTCACAAGTTTAGCGCCCTGAAGCTACTCAAGTAACCAATGGACCATGCCCAGTCTGGTACCTGCTTCCCTTGTTACAGCTGATAAGGGATATTGATAACAGCAAGTACTATGTTTACACGATTACACTACTCTGAATGTTGCTATTTTCCAACTGCGTCCCTCGCCGAATTTGCCAACTTTCGCAGTGATATATCATAAACAACTGAGGGAGCCATAAGAGAACAGACAGGTCAGATAACATAGAACCAACCTTCTTCGATCTTCTTGAGATCGTATTTGAGGCTATCAAAGCGTCGCCGCAAGGTGTCATTTTTCAGATTGAGCTGAGAAAGAAGGCATTTCAGTTCCCGCGACGAAGACTTTGAGAAGCGCTGGTAACCATGGAAAAGCCAGCAAAGATGTCTTTCACAAAGACCGAAATACGAAGTGGTGCTTCGTAGTCTCCAAGCGTCACTGCATTGACGGCAAGCCGTGACTATGAAAGTGGTGAGTTGAAAAAACCATTGCTCTACTTTCGGGGGACGCTGAAGATTAATAAGCTGCATTCACCAGCTCGTTGACAAGACTGATGAGCCCGTGCAGATAGTCCTCCACAGCTATTGAGAACCTATCTGCCCACCCTTCTTGTACTTGGAAGGTATGAGTACACTGACTTGGCAGAGCACGCAGCAGCAAACAGCTCACTTCCTAGCACCTCGCTAGTTTGGGCAAGCGTGATGAGGGAACCATTGCTCAAGTACTCCACTAGGGCGGCGGAATATATCGCTGCACGGAGAGAATTTGACCACATGTCCTTCCAGCGCCAATATTGATTAGGAGGGACATTGGATGCGAGGGCAGCGGTGATAACATGACAACTGCGCAAAACCGGTTGGACCGAATCGAGCAGGGGCGGCACTTTAAGTTGACTGAGTTAAACGACAAGTGAGGACGATCGGGGACAAACCAGCGTCTCTGGGGGTGGAGTGAATTTTGTTCAAGATCCCAACCATGAGGCGGGTTTGCTTGTCTAGATCAGACACTTGATCCTTGATTTTCTTTTACGGATCACCACATATTCTGGTGTAATTGTTTTTAAGCGCCATACCTCTCTGATCTCGACATCTTGTTCGAGGAGTTCGTTAAGATGATCTACGTCCTTTGAATCCATGTGTTAGACACGTGTTGGCGCTTGTCAGCCACTGCCAGTGGCAAGTCACTGGACTCGGCTCCGACACACCATTTGACCATTTGTGGAACACTGGCTTGAAACAAGCTTGAGTCATTCCACCTTACACCTTTTTTTGTTCTAACTTCTTTCATGACCACGACTAGCGAAGTCGACAATGTCAAAGCCACACTGGCCAAGCTTCGCGACGCGCCCGTCAATTCAGCGGATTGCTCAGACTCGACGTTAGCTCCAATCTTCGCCTATCTCATGAAGGTCCCATCCAACAGTTCAGACAAATGCTACCATTGGTTTTGCTCTCGTGCGCATCAGGTCACTGTCGACGCCGCCACCTTTCTTCTTCGGTTGTTCGCCTATGCTAGCCCCAATGTAAACGAATGGAGAACTAGGATGATAGGGTGCTTGGCGGGGTGCTGTGCTTGTGTTAAGGCCTTTTGCGAGGCCAAGGCTACTTCTCGATCAACGTGAGTTCTTTTGTTCTTTGCTTACGATCGGACGGAAAGATTGAGGCAGATTGCTTGTGTTCTCACTTTCTGACCACGGTCAGACATGATGAAGCTTGTTAGCTGACCCAGAAACTAGGTATTTCGGGGCATTTTCAGACGACATCCTCCGGAAATTCTATGAGAGCTTTGACGCCTGGGAGTTGAAATTCGTGAAGGATGGCCTAGCTTCGGCTGGGGTTGGTTCCGGCTCCGCACGAAAGAATTCCTCTGACGTGGGCAGCGTGCCGCCTGCAATATTATACCATGCGGTCTCGAATTTACACATCCTCCAGGATCCGAACGTCCTTGCAGTAGGACGTTCTCGACCCTCTGTCTCAAGTTGGCCAACAGATGTTCCACCTCCCGGACTCCTCATTCTTATGTTTGACGAACTTCCAAACGTGAGACAGTGGTCAAGGTCTTTTGTCTCTGGTTGTTCCGAGATCCCCATGGCCAAGGACCATTTCGTCACAGGACATGAAGTAGCACTTCGAATTATATTTAAGACCATCGCGAAGACCTCAAGTCCAAACGATGCCTCTGTGTTGCACATGTCTTCGATGGAGGGAGAAACGTCTTCCGAAGGCTCTTTTTTCTTAACGTCAGAGCCAAATGAAATATGGGCTGGGTTTTGTCAGGTTCTTCGTCAAATACCCAGTGAGATGTTATTGCGTTCAATTGGAGGATCCGATTGTCGAAGAGTTGTCACAAGTCATTTGCATGATGTGGGTCCCCGTAAGTGCATCAACTTTCATGTTTCAATGCATGTCGACTGATTCAATTTTTGTTAGAGTTTGCGCACATTCTAAAGTGCCTACTCTTTCTTCTTAAGCGCCTAAATACTGGTCTTTGGAAAGGCGAGGCACCCGAGTTCCCGCAGGTCGTGTTCGATTCCATCAAGGACAACCCATCCTATATTAAATTGATCGAGGAAGTTGTTCCCCTAGACGAAAAACCCTGGTTTCTTTCGTGGTTTGGTGAATATCTACTATCGCTGAAGGATTCTGGCGTATTTGGCGATGCGCTCGCAAAAATTATAGACCTCCTTTGTGAAGAGCTCCAGCACGAAAGGTTCAAGGACGCTCGTCCCGTGGTCATGTCCGCTGCTATACGAGTTAGCTTTGAGTCCGATATCTCTGATAACATTTAAGACTAATACTCAATAACAGCTCCTCTCTTTACTGGTCCGTAAAAGTCAAAATGAAGAACTGGCTCGTCATCGTCAGGCAGTGTCCACTGTCTTGGATATTCATGTCGACACTTTCGTATCGGTTGCTTTCGGGCATCGTTATGCAGACGATGAAAAGTGGAAGGCTGCACGCATTGCAGCTCGTGATCTTGTAACAGCAAGCCTCGCCCGAGACGTGCGAGAGATCACAGGCGCAATTAACCAGTCATGCGTATTTCTTGCTGGTCACACCGACACTTTCCCCGTATGCACCGTGCGGGAGGATACATGGACGAAGACATACGAGTCCTTGCAGACGAATGATGCAGATGGTGCTGCCTCTCTCCTGGATCTAATTGCTCAATACGCGCATCTGGACGTTCTGAACGCCCGAGCCTACAAACCAATCTTTTCGAAGCCAAATGCACGAGTCGCCTTCGATGCCGTCAATCGCTCTCTACAGGCTACTAGACAAGGCTTTCTCGAGACCATATCCAAATTTGCCAACTACAATCAACCTTCTTTCTTGCGCGATGTTCTTCGTCGCCCCGAGGTTGCTAGGAACGTCATGACTCTCATGTTATCTCCTATCGATGATGTTCAAACCACTGCCAAGACCCTGGTCGGGCAAACATTTGATGTGGACGTCCGTCTCGATTGCTTCCGCGCATTGCTCGCTAATCTACCCGACCCCTCCCTCTCCGCCATTTTCGGGTTCCTCGAAAAGTTTGTTCGATATGCACCCCAAGTGACCGAGGCGTGCAGTTTGTCGAAATCCCTTGTTCAATGTCTCACAGACATCATCGAGGTGCTCTGCTCTGTATCAGATGGTCTGTTGCATTCAAATGATTTCTTGCGACCTGAAGATCCGCAAGGTCCCGCTGCTCAGCTCCCTCAGCTGTGGACACTCATGACGCAGGCCATTACGGTGATATTCAAACGAACTCCTCTCTGGGCAGACTACTTCGAGATACCCGACATGACAGTATGGATGCGGGACGCACTTATTTTTGGTCGGGATATGCTGGCACAGTGGAGGGTCATGGAATCCGCTGCTGTCGCATTTAAAGATGGGGAGTCTGCTGCGCTATCTCGGAAGCCATCCAAGCTATCTCGGGTGGGGAAGCGGATGATGAACGATCTTCAACCTGTTCTACCCGAGCTAGCACGGTGGCTTCGATTATCGGACGAGGAGCTACTGCATCAATCGTTTGCTCTTATCCAAACTGTCTTGGACTGCTTCCGGACAACCGGTGTGCCGCCTTCAGAAGCAGGTCTGGCGAAGTTGAACAAACACGTGGATGACGCTCGTAAGAAGACGCAGGGGGCTCCGAGGACTCGACTCGACTCGACTCGTGTAGCAAAACTCGAGGATGCTCTAGCAGCGTTCGAGAGTGACGATGACGAGGTTGAAATAATCTCGGTGACGACTGCCAGTAGCCGGACTACGGCTCCTGCGCAAAAAGAAGCCAAACCACGCAAAGAGGCGCAGACCACGCTCAAGCCATCGGCTACCCAGAAACCTTCAAAGACTCCCCTCATAGACCAGGTCAAGGTGGAGACACCTGCGTTCCCTACTTTCCAGAGGACACGGGTACCTGCCGTTGCTGGACCCAGTAACCCACCTCCGATTCGCAACGATGCACCTAAAGCACCACAGCCGATGGAATTATCTTCCAGTGATTCCGAATCGGACGCAGATGCTGGGGGAGCAAAAGGTTTGGCAGCCCTTGCCAAATTCCAAAAGTCTCCCAAAGTCCGCAAGCCCGCTGAGAGGCGTCAGATCAAACTACTCAATGTTACGAATCAGGCCAAGAATGCTACAATGGAGCGACTTCATCGAAGGGACGATGCACGTAGGAGAGCAATGCGCCTCAGACCAGACATTTCTGGGCTTCACCGCGTTCTGTTATCCTGGGATTATGATCATGATGGCCCAGATCCCCCCTCGCGAGGAACAAAGCCAACGCTATTTCATATCCCAGACAAATTTATAGATCACCAGCAGTATCTCAGGGTATTCGAGCCGCTCCTGCTGCTCGAATGCTGGGCTCAAATTGTCCAGTCGAAGGAGGTGCATCAGCCGTTGTACGAATGCAAGATTTGCTCGAAGCAGTACACGGACGATTTCGTCGACCTCGAGGTCACCGCATCTGAGGATCTGCCGAAAGATTGGCGTCTGTCAGAAACAGATGTAGTTCTCCTCAGACATCCTTCTGGGAAATTTTCACTCCTTGCCAAGACCCAGTCATTTCGTACTACCCCGATGGGTGCACAAATGGCTCTTCGATGTTTCGTACCCAATGGAGTTGATCCTGGTTTGCAAATCAACAGTATCTGGACTGTGAAGAAAGTGTTTAGGTATGTTGATTCTTTGTGTGACCATACTCTTGAGGTTGACTATTCTGTAGTTTGGCTACACTGCACCGCGAATACTCTGCTTTGGTTGCTCTTCCTTTCTATGATGCTTTCCAGTCAATCATGCAGCCACGCGTCGCCGCAATGCCAAATCTAGACAAACATGACATCAACCAGGCGATGTCAACCTACCGAGTCAATGAGCCTCAAGCAAGGGCTATTCTTAGTTCATTACGAGTGCAAGGATTCGGATTGATTCAAGGGTATGTGGATTTGTCCGTTTCGTTGGTACAGCTTCTTAGATATTTTGAAGCCCGCCTGGCACGGGAAAAACCTCCACTATATGTGGGTTGGTAGAGGCTTTCTTGTCACGACGGCCTCGAGCCACGACTGCTATACACGCGGGGCGCAACTCTACACAAGCCGACAAAGGGCCCGTACAGAAAATTCTTCTATGTGCGCCAAGTAACGCAGCAATTGACGAAGTCGCCAGTCGTCTGAAGGAGGGCTACCGAGGCGCTGAGAAACGCGGGAACCCCATCAAGGTTGTCCGAATCGGCAGCGATAAAGCTATTGACATCAGTGTCCGGGATATCGCGCTGGACTACCTCGTGGAGCAGAAGATGAATGGCGAAAATGTACCAGGTTCCTCCGACGACGCTGGAAAGCAGCAAATAGCACTTCTTCGGCAGGAGATCGAGTCTGTCAAACGCGCTAAACAGCAAAAGTTGGAAGAGCTAGGTGCGGTGCAGAATAACACTGCAAGGATCCTCACCATCGAGGAAGAGATCAAGAAATTGAATTCTCGCCGAATGGCCTTGACCCAGCAGTTCGATCGATTGAAAGACAAACAAAAATCCGACTATCGAACTATGGACGCTGTGCGAAGGCGATTCCGCCTCGAGGTTATGCAAGAGGCAGATGTCATTTGCGCTACGCTTGCAGGATCTGGCCACGAGTCGATCGACCAGTTGGAGTTTGAGATGGTCATTATTGATGAGGCTGCACAAGCGGTTGAATTGACATCGTTAATCCCTTTGAAGTTTCATACTCCAAGGTGCATCATGGTTGGAGGTAAGATTTCATAGACGACTGCGATGTGATGCGGAACGTGACGTGTCGTTACAGATCCTCAACAGCTCCCGCCGACTGTGCTCTCCCAAGAGGTAACAAAAATCCTCTCCAAAGCCTATTTCGTCCTGATAATCCCTATTTAGGCATCTAGATTCAACTACAACCAATCCCTTTTTGTTCGTCTGCAAAAACACCGCCCCGAAGCCGTTCATCTGTTAAGGTGAGTTGTGTGTAAAGCTTTTCGAACGACGTTCTGAAAAGATCCAACAGTATTCAGTACCGTATGCATCCAGAAATCAGTCTACTCCCCAGCCGTTTGTTCTACCAAGGTCGTCTACTCGACGGACCCGACATGGCCACGAAAACCAGACAACCTTGGCAGACTCATCCAAAGTTTGGTTGCTATCGCTTTTTCAACATCTCCCGCGGCAAGGAGGAAGGGACCGTTGGTCATTCCATGAAGAATGTGACGGAAGCTCAAACGGCCGTCGCACTCTACGCGAGGTTACGCAAAGAGTTCTCGACAATCGACTTCGATTTCCGGGTCGGCATCGTCTCGATGTATCGTGGTCAGGTGGTCGAGCTTCAGCGGACATTCGAACGGAGGTTTGGAGAGGATATCCGTGGAAAGATACACTTCCATACGGTCGACGGTTTCCAAGGTCAAGAAAAAGACATCATCATCCTTTCATGCGTACGCGCTGGCCCCGGCGTACAGTCCGTTGGCTTCTTGGCTGGTACGGTTCGTGGATGCTTGGATGAAATGCATGACTAATATTTCGTTCGCTAGATGTCCGCCGAATGAACGTAGCTCTTACTCGAGCAAAGTCCTCCTTGTTCATCTTGGGAAATGCCGCAACGCTCGAAAGAAGCAACGCAGACTGGAAAGAAATCGTGACCAATGCCAGAACTAGGACGTTGCTGACCGATGTAAGCTACATCCCCTCATCTCAAACGTAACCAGCGTTCAGGGTTTTGCACTCCATATATAGGCGGACGTGTCATACTTCACAGAGCCGACCCCCGCCTTGTCAGCTCGGCCTGCTTCGCCAACAAAGGCCAGCAAACAGCGAGCTGTTCCCCAGGCTCCAGAACCGATGGATCTTGCCACTCCTCAGAGTCTGGCTGACTCCATCCGTGCAAAACCGTTGTCACAGAGGATCTCTTCTAATCCAATCAGCTCAGTCTCGGACGAAACCGCCACCGGTCCTCGGATGGTCCATCCCCTGCCAAAGAGACCGCATGTCGAGGAACCGACTTCGTCGACCAACGAACACAGACAGATGCCTCCACCACGTAAACGACCCAAGAAGGGCAAGGGTAACAGTATCTTTATCCCCAAAAAATCCAAGCCATAGATGTCGTACTCCGCACGAAGTTATGATCTTTTATTTAACATATCCATTCTCGTTTTCGCATGGAACCATCTACATAGATCACCCTTGCATTGTTCGGTTGCACAGGATACTATGTATTCTTATTCGTCCCTATGAATCAGAAGCTCTTATCGGTGGTAGTTCCCATTGATCGGGTCCAAATTTCGGTATCGTCATGAGTATACCTGAGCTGTTTTTTGCGGGTTTGGTAAAGGTGCAAAGCGTCTTCCCGAGAGTAGGAAGCCATGCCGGGTTGATCAGCGTCAGTCCTGCGGGGTTGTTAGATAAGATTCCAACTAGACCTTGGGCGCAGAATTGCACCTTTGAGCCACGGTCTAGTCGTCCTGACAATCTCAGTGAAGACAATGTAATCCGGAGGGGCCTTTTGTGCCAGGACAGACGAAGGATGTATAAACACGTCCTCTTGGACGTCCATCGCTCCGTAGGGGACACCCTTCGCAGTCGAGTACTGAACCCCGGTTGCTGACTTCTTTTGTACGAGCTCTTTCCGAACGGCTACTTGATCGATGAACGCAGCAGCCAACAACTGGCGAAGAATTTTCAGCTACAAGGCATCGTTCAGCGTGACATCAAGCGATAACTGAGCAAGCAACTAACTTGGGTTTTATTAGGTGGTTGGAGCGGTTGCGCAAGGCCTGTCTCGACGCCGGGAAAGGTCGCGCTCACGATATTGCAAATTTGAGCTCTCAACTTGTGGATCTCTTCCATAGCCTTGACATCACGTCAGTCGACGAGACACAAAGACGAAACCATAGTCATACTTTGGGTCGAACGAAATGGTCCGAGCAGAATTGGAAACCACCTCCAGCAAACTCGTATGCGCCAACGACTGAAAGTATTCGGAAGACGTCGCTTGTCGAACTTCCCAAGGAAGCGTGTAGCTAGGAAACGGACTCCTTCAGTGGCGGGCGGAGAAGACTTGCTTACGTCGACGGTACCTGTTGGGTCTCGAAGAAAGCCTTGCGACGCGCTCTCCGGACTTCTTTTGCCTTGACACGTTCGCTCTTGATATGCCTCAATTCGGCGCCACCGCCGCCGTCATCGTCGTTGTCCTCGACCAATCCTTCTTCGTGCAAAAAAGGATCACCCACTGTCAAGATGGATACCATGGCGATTACGTATGGCAAACAACCGTGTTGTTGGCCGGCAACCAGCATTCGAGAATATCGAGGAGAAAGAGGGAACAAGCTCATTGACTTCCCAAGCGCCGTGATCCTGCCTCCGATCGTGGCCATGGATACTTCGGGGGTCGTTGAGGATACGAGCGGTGTACTGCTCACCGCACCAAGATAAGTTAGTACCGTCTCCGCTTTTTTCAAAGCCTGTGTGTCAGGAGGTGTCGGGAAAGGGAAGTTGACGACGGTATCAATGCCCATGCTCTTCATTTGAAGTACAACACCTTCTATGGGCGTACGAAGGATCTCAGGTTGTGAGAACGACTCGAAATAGTTTTCATAGAGCGCGGATGAATAGAGCCTGTAGCAGTGCCCAGGACCCGTTCGCCCAGCTCGACCGGCTCTTTGTGCTGCAGAGGCCTTCGATATCCAGTTCACCTGGAAGGACTGTATGCAGCTTGTAGCATCGTATCTGCGCTGACAATCCCTGTCAGCGAACGTATTGTCTGTCATAACAAGTAGCTCACCTCTTTTGCTCGCCCACAGTCGACGACATATCGAATGCCAGGAATGGTCAACGATGTTTCAGCTACGTTGGTCGAGACCACAACTAGACGGTGTCCAGGCGGCGGTGGGTCGAAGACTTTCATTTGCTTATCGCTAGGAAGAAGAGAATACAGTGGAATGACGTGCATTGGGGCTAAAAGGACATGCATTCATGGACACGAACACAGATCTGGGGATCCGACTCACAGTCGCTTTCTTCTACCTCTTCGGTGGCATCCTCGTCAGCACTATCCAAAGCTTCTGGATCTTCTTCGAGGACGCCATCGTCTGCATCTAAAGCCAAATCCTGATCACTGACACCCAATTCTACGTCTTCCGCCTCCAGAACAACTTTGGGTTGATTAATAATTGCTTTCATACGGATATCGAGATGGCATACCTTCCGCCGCAGCGGCCGTTTGCGGCGGATCTGGAGGTTCGTCTGTAAAAAAGGTAGAGGCTTGCACCAACTGCCTTCTGCGCATTCGTGCCCGGATAGTCTTCTGGCTAAACTTTGCTTCCAGGGCCCTGCAGACTCCAGTTATTTCGTTCTGGCCTGTCAAGAAGATCAAGATGCCGCCTGGGGGTAGGCGAGAATGGATCTTGGCAGTCTTCTTGATCGCTTCCTTGACATAGTCCGAGGGTGTTCGGCGGTTGAAATGAATCGTCACCGGATGTTGGCGTGCGGAAACGTTGATCACAGGAGGAGGCGAGGGGAAGAGGAGCTTGTTCTCCGCAAAGTCGCTGACTCGGAGCGTGGCTGACATGATAATCAGGCGCAGGGGTTTTACTCCGTCTTTTTTGTCCTTCCACATCTGCTCTCGCAACTTCAAGACACGGCTAAGCACGCCGATGAGTATGTCCGTATTCATGCTTCGTTCGTGAGCTTCGTCGATGATGATGACAGAGTAGTTAGATAGTAGGAAGTCGGTGGCTAGTTCGCGCAACAGAATACCATCGGTCATAAACTTGATCGTGGTCGAAGGAGATACGGTGGCGTCGTAGCGAATTTGGTAGGAGACCCGTGAAGAAGTTAGAGACAGTTCATACGCAACGCGTGTAGCCATTGAAATCGCCGCAACCCGTCGAGGTTGTGTTACTCCGATCATGCCAGGGTTGTCTAAAAAGCCAAAGTCAGCACGCCCTCGCCCAGCTCAAGCTCCGAACCCACCTCCATTAGGATCCCCGAACCCAGCTTCATAAAGAAATTGGGGTACTTGGGTCGTCTTTCCACTACCAGTTTCACCGCATATAATCACAATGGGGTGCAGCAAAATAGACTCCATAATGGGTTGCTCCTCTGCTGTGATAGGCAACATTAATCGGGATTCTTCGACATCCGTCGGTCGCTTGACGGAAACAACTTTCACTTTCTTTCCAGACGAAGAGCTCGACGATTCGTGTGGTTTCCTCGACAGATGCTCTGCTAGCGCCGTGGCAGGCAGTTTCAAATCCTCCCCAAGCGGACCACGCATCATGCCATCGTGAGGCGAATGCCGAACCTTGCGTTTCTTCGGAGAGGACTGTACGGTAGAGTTTTGGATCGGTTCCGCCGGAGTTGGTGGTTCATCGACGGGGGCGACATAACCCTTGGCCGCGGAGAGCTGCTTCATCGCCCATGTCTTGAAATCTGTACTCTTCACGGAAGCAGCATTGGCCTCGACATGAGATGAACTGCTCTCGTTCGAATCGCTGTCTGATGCCGACCCTGAAAGGGAGTCGGCCTCGGTGTCGCCCTCTTCCCCCGTGTCGTTTGCAGAATCTGAGCTATCGAATGACGAATCGGACGCGGACGCGGGTTCGTGTCCAGGTTGCGCAGATGGCCGCGACCACCGACGAAAGCTTGTCTAGAGAAACATAAAGACCTTACGGACTACAAATCATCGATTGACCAACCTTTTGATCAGTCCTTTTCTTCTTTACAACGCGAGGGGCCACGGAAATACCATCGGGATTTCGTCTGAGCGCACCGCCAACAACAACAGTTTGTGTTGACTTCTCTGGCGCGGATAAGATGGCGGACATGTCCACAACTTGGACTTGACCCGGGATAACAGCGTCCGGCGAGTCGGCGCGAGCATCAGCAGCAGCATCGTCATCCATCACGTCGAGTTCCGCGTCTTCGTCTTCGGTGTCAGTATGTCCCAACACAGACAATCCATTATCACGCCGTCTCCGTTTGTTGGCTCGACCATCCACAAGACGCCGGACACCTATATCTTCGCTTTGGTTCAACCGTTCCCGATGAGAGATTGCCTTCCCTGTCCCAAGCGTTGAAGAGGACTGCAATTCCAAAGTCGGTATTGATGCCTGGGTCTGACTGTACAATTGAGTGAACGAACAAAAAAAATACAAAGTGCGACCATACGCCAGTTTCTCAAAGATCACCAGTCTCTCCTCTTGTCTTAGTTTTTTGTCCTGTCGAGAATGAAACTCATTGTAAACAACAAGGGACATGTCTCACGATGTATTTCTCTAGCCTCTTCCTCTTCTTATTCGACACCTTGCTTTCCGATTGTGCTGCAAGCTACGCCAATGGGATATACAGGACTCATCACGACAGTCGCAACACACCTCTTGGACCAATCTTTCCTTCCTTTCCTTTTCTTTTTGTTCCAGTGATTTCGGAACGATTATTTCTGCGTTGGGATCCGCGGCCTCTGTTGAGGCACTGGGCTCATGCTGGCGTCGTTTACCGCTCTTGAGGGATCGGCGTGCCCTGGCGTTATACCGCACTTGCTTCATCGCATTTGATCCGATGAGGTCGACAGTACCCTCGTTACATAAGCACAACAGTAGTGATTCTGCAACCCGGTGCAGTCGAACGAATATTGGAGACAAGTCACACGCGCATACATGATACAGTACTCAAACAAAAAGAAAGGATCTACCTTCCCACACGCATACATGATACAGTACTCAAACAAACAAGAAAGGATCTACCTTCCCATTGTACATTTCGAACTACCAATCAAGGTGAAGCAACGACCAGAGCGTTGTAGTTGTATGAAGATGGGTTTGGGTCAAATGTGAAATTCTCAGCCTGGAGGTTAATCACGGTTTGACCATTTCTTTCAAGCACTGCGCTCATGTAGCCACCAGCGGAAATCGGAAGTGAAAGCTTTGTCGCTCCAGTCTGAACTTCGAATGTTTGCGACTGAGTGGATGACGTTGAGAGTGTGACGCTCCCGGGGGAAGTCGCGAAGACTACTGCCCATATGATGTCTGCGGTCTGTCGCAATCGTGAGATCATTCGGGTCCAGATAACTCCACCGTTAAGAAGGACACTCACGACCTGATAATTGGTAGGCCGACCGACTGGGTCAGGTGCAGTGGCGGAAAATGGATGGGGACGGGACCACATAACAATTTGGTCCTTTGAGACGGCTGGGTACGTCCCCGTCTTGAATGCGGTAGCGTAGTACAATGTCATATTGAGCCAGCCTTGTAGAAGTACGTCGGTAAATGTGACATGGTCGAGAAAACGTAGCAAAGCTCACCAGTATGATCGAACCCGTCAACCCATGCCTGACTGTTTGGTTGGGCACCCCCAATAGGACCAATGTAATGAGACTCCCCATAATCGTTCCAGGAAATGATCTCCACAAGATCGATTTGATCGCGCATTCCGATCAGATCGTCCCAACGCTTTGCGTATAGATGGTCATCACTCATGTATATCCACTAAGAATCGACGAGGATCAACCGATCTGTCAAATATGGGTGGCGGGTAACTTACGTTCTTGTTGTAACTCTCTGGGCCATAGTGTGTGAAGAACCAAGGGGACGCAGCAGCCATGTAGGATGCTCCCAAAGGAGTGAGGGCATTGATATAGTCTGTGTCGGTTGTCGTAGACCCAACATCGGTTGAAATCGTATTATTGGAAACGTTGGTTATCGAGCTTGCTGTAATTTCTATAGGCCATCCAGAGTTCCACTAGAACGGAAAGGATGTGAGAGAGAATATTAGACGGCACACAGGGGGTGACTCGTACATTGAACATTCCATTGATGATGCCTTCATAGGCCGCGAAATCAGACGTGCCCACGAAGAAAGAAGGAACGAAGTAGACAGTATTGCTACCGGTTAGCTGCTGTATGAACTGGGTAGTCCATCCAGATTGAACAGAACTCTGACCAAACTTGCAGGTATCTCCGGAGAAGGTCGAAGCAAAGACTCGACCATTGTAGATAAACTGGTTGGGATGGGAGGCGTATGTGGTGATATAATTTCGGAGCGTAGCAGCGTCACTGGCGCTGCCGCAAGGGAGGGATCTAATAACGGACATGAAGACAAGAGGACGGCGAACTAGGGAATACGCACGTCATATCGAAGGAAAGGAAGAGCTTGAAGCCCGTTCCCGACTGGACAGCAGCCTGGTAACTGGTCGAGCATGAGCGTGAGGATGGGAGGATGTATTGTGCACTTACGCGAGTGCGACTTGTTGAGGTTGCCAGGAATCGCTTCCTACATTGAGCGCGAAAGCATCAATGCCGCTCTGGTGTGCGAGCGTGATATCTGACTGCCAGTCTTGCAGAGTGTAGGGATAAGAGTTCCCGACCATGAAATGAGTAAAAACATATTTATTCGAGTCCCGTTTGGTCATCGAAGCGAGATCTTGTCGAAGCGGAACCGGGCCGGAGAGACAGAGATGGAGGAAAGATAACAGTACAAAAATGGTAATCATCTGAATCATATTTAAAGAGAGCGTTGGGCGAAACGAGTGACTGCCTCAGGCAGCAAGACTCGACCTGGGGACAATGAGATGGGACGGGTCAACGGTGAATTCAGCATTCACCCCGTTGATCTTATAGTTTCTCAGCCTGGGTACCGTGCACCTTGGAAACCAGGCGGATTCCCATTGTTGTGTACCGTTGTCAGGTCATACATAATCACCGACAGCAAGTCAACTCCGTCAGGCCTTCTCGTTCCCAGGGTGTTTGAATTGAAAGGAACGCCGGCGGTACTACCTAGCTGACAGCCGTCTCACCTGTCCAGTACGTCTGGGGAAACTTTGGCCATGTGTCTGTCAAAAATACAAAGCACTCCCACAACCGAACCGCCTCGGTGAATGGGATTTTTCGTGGGTTTTACTTGATACAAGATAACGATAAACAATTAGAGGACAAGTGTACGTGATCTGAGACCCAAAATGAACACAACAAGCTTAAGATGATGTTAATATTGATAAGTTGCCGCCATGCATGGAATCGACAGCCTGCCGTTTAAGCCTCCGACGGTGGTCCAACAGGTGCAACCCTCGTTGGACTTTGGAGACTCCACGTAGAGATGACATGCAGTCAGGTTGCAGTCAGGCGTCATTTTGGAACACGGTCAGTACTTGCCATTGCAGCGTCGTCAAGTGACTGTTTCTTATTAGAATTCTAGAATTCTAGATCTAGATCTGCATCTCCGCTTTTCACTCGACAGGTAATGCCTATCGTCCGCTACTCTATCGTGGACCAACCAACGAAAACCTAGCTCAAGCTTTCGACTCGGTGGTGGGCTCAGTTCCCTGGTCATCATTCGGTCACTGTATCCCACCAACCAAACACCAGATAATACTCACAGCTGTACTTTCGGCCTTTTCGTCGGGTGTCCCCTCGGTAGCGTCGTCAACGACGGCCGGTGGAGCCGCGTTTGACTCCGACTCCGTTACAGGTGGAGCGTCTGCTGGCGAATCCTCCGTGGGATGCGCGTCGGAAGCCGAATCAACTGTCGGTGCTGCCGCTGCTACCTCTTCTTCCTGGGCATCTTTTGGAGAGTCGGCTTCCTAGGAAAATAAGCAGAATGCGAGAAGAAGTCAACGCCATGACCTACAAAAGCCCTTTCCATAGATTCCTTGACCTCCTGTCCGGAGACCTCAGTGCCCTCATCATCGGCAATGGGTTGAACATCCTACAGAAACAAAAAACGCGTTACCACGAGCAGCCCAGTAACTCAACCCGCGACGCGTACCACGTGTTTCTCTTCGTGCTCATCCTGCGAACGGCAGTCAGCTTTTCGTACGAATATCCAATCGTCACGTACTTACGTGGTGGCTTTTGTGTTCGTGATCTGCATCACTGTGGCTGTGAGAGCCTTTGCGCGCCGACGGAGACACAAGGTACAAAAGCTGGATGACGAGTCGGCCTGGAGAAAGAGTTTACATCCACTATATGTACTTACGAGAGGACCAAACACCAAGGCGGACCCAATCTATACAAAGATGAGTTAGGTGTACGTGAATACTGCGAGTAGCACGTACTATCCACGGTGTGTCACTCGATGAGCTTCCGTGACCACCATGAGACCCAGAGCTCATCATGCGCCGAGCGAGCGAGGCGGGGGGCGAACGAACGACCGTACTCACGTTGACCCGCGTGTGCGTTCGCAGAGAAGACGAGAAAAGACGGGAGGCAGATTTGAACATGGACATGTCGGGCGAGAAAAATAAATTACGGAGTGGACGAGGACGACTGGAATAAACTCGATGACGTTACCGTTGACGCCCGCAGTGGTGTGAACTCGAACGGAACGGTCCGGAACTTGCTAGGCGATACACATTGTGTGTTTCTAAATCACTACCTCAACGACTCTAAAGTACGTTTAACGAGGATTGTCAATGCTCTACGACCTTACAGTTCACTTCCGGATCTTCATTTCTAATTCTCCTTCGCTGTCGTCGGCGGGGTCGGGATTGCTAACAATCATGACCCGTCTTCTGGATATGCGCTGCATACTCGCCTCCTCCCGCTGATGCGGTTGATACTACTCCCGAACTGAATCAGTACTAGTACTTCCCAGTACAGGCCCGCAAGTCAGGTGTTTCTCGTACCTTGGCAGGTGGCGCTTCCAAGTCAATTGGTAGTTGCGCCCTTGCTTGCTCTCCCAGGTGTTTCCGATTGACCCTGGACCTGAACATGTAGTCCATTTCCTGCAGCCCCCTCTCCGCTCTTGTCGACCACGATTTCGGAAATTCCGCGTACTGGGCATCGCCGTGGTGGCGTCTCTTCCCCAGTTCTTTCCATGCCCTGCCGCGCTGCGTGACAAAGTTCGTTGCCAGAGCAACGAACTTTCGAAACAGGGCCTGGACAAGGGACTCGCGAGTGAGCTATGGACCCCTGAATCTGCAGTACGTCGATTCCTCACCAGTACTGACATTTTTTTGGGTTCGTGGTTGCACTAACCACGAGGACATCCATACACTCATACGATGCAGGGTGACTTATGTATGCACGGCAGTCATGTAGTCTCCGCCTATGAATGGCACAGCAAGTAGGGCCGTACCCTCATTGACCACTGCTGAATCCCTGGTGCACTTTTCCTCGCCGCGAACCCACCTTCATGACTTGATCTCCGTGCAACGTAAGTCGAGTTTTGTGCCTCTTGTGTATCCCAACCCATCGGGAGAATGCATATTAAAATCTTTTATTGAGAACGAGAAATTCGCGCTGCTGGCGTATTGATTACATGCGTTTATCTAGGGTGTCTTTTCGACTCTTCATCCCTGATAATTTCGAAGTTTCCATTTCAAACACATTCTATCGTTATCCAAGGAAACCCGTCACCACCCTATCCGGGAATCCGGTCAACTCCCCAACCGTACCGTTTTGGCCGTCTGCGTTTCCACCGACCATCGTCATGCACTACCCATCAGTCTTCACCCAATTTCCGAGAATCTTGGCCTGGACGGTGCATGTGCATCCGCACGTAAAATGGTATCAGTGCCAAGCAGATCATTGTTTACACCCTTCTTTTGACACACTTCATCACGAACTCGGACACTTCTGGTGCGCCTTTTCTCCTTTTGATCGACGCAACGCTGCTGAGCGACGGTGGCGTCCAGCATGCCCCCCATCGTCCGTGTTACAAGAATGATCCCTGATCGATGACATGTTGCACTGTGGGCGGGACGTGGGTCCCTCCTGCCAATCTGCCAACGGCGTACAGTCGACCGGGTATCCGTCGTTCAATCGAACCGGAATTGGTTCCATTGCAAGGGGGGGAGGCGAGCAGAGCTCGTGATGCATGATGGGCGGTAATGAAGTGGAGTACCGTCGAAGGGTTTATCGCCGCAGAATTGGCACTCGCTCGAACGCCGTTTGCGTGTCATGATCCGATCCGTTCGTCGCATTTTCAAACAGATATCAGGGACAAGCAGAAGAATATCGCGGCGTTGCAACGTGTTGGTGACCCTTTGGGATTTGGGACGTCCAACGATATGCCCCGAGGTCGCCATGGGTCATAGGTTCACCTGCTGATTTGGCATCACAGGCCCGCCTAGCTCAATTGGCCAGAGCGTCAGACTTTTAAGGCGGGAGTGATCCCTGCGGAGATCTGAAGGCTGCGAGTTCGACCCTCGCGGTGGGCTATTGTTTTGTTTTGTTTTGTTTATTTATTTTTGGGGGTTCGATCCAGGATTAGATCCCATCCTTGCTTGATCGATTGAGTACTCATGATCATACAATCATACATTTATTTAATACATTTTGGCTAAGCAATGAGTAGTCTAAGGATGTCGATGAGTACAACCACCTGGAACAGTATACAGGAAGGAAGCAGGTGGATGAATCTAGAACAAGCAATGAAAGGGTAGACATGGATGTATACACAAAACGGCGTCGGACCATGTGCATGCTTTGAGCATATAAAAAGTCATGGCTAAATGTGTGCTTTAGTCTTCCACACAAATCGTGGTTGTATCGGGGAGGATCTAAAGGCAATATCCCAAGAAGCAACCAACTGTATAAATAAGCAGATGAGTGGCTTGGTCGAAACAGTCTCCCAAAACTGGCTTCCAACGACGTCCTGCGTATTGTCACACCAATCATAGTCATGAGTCGCGCGATTCATGTAGGCTTGTAGTAAATCGTGGTGAGATACTAGAATAGATTTGTCAGTGGCCATGCCAGTCGCAGAGATCTGGACAAGTAAATACCTTCTGTCGATATCGCATCGTGTTCCCGACAGCGAGTACACCATTACGAATTGCGCTTGTACTCAGGTGATGAAGAACGACATGGGATGGCACGGGTAATACGCTTGCGTCATCCGTTAGTCCAGGCCCATCCAGCCCCAAACGAGTGTGTGCCGGTTGTGACAAGGCTGCGAGGTGAGTTACATCCGTTCCGCTCGCAGTCGTGATCGGGATAGGCGAGTGCTCGTCCTCCCCGGGTTCTTCCTTATAGACGTCCCGTGCAAGCGTACTAGTCATTCCAAGTAGCGATCGTCCTTGCTTTCGCTTGTGCTCGCGTTCTCGTTCTTTTTCCCGCTCCTTTTCTCGTTCCCGTTCGCGACCCCGGGATGGCGAGGGTTGTACGGGTTTGACGTTCAGAATTAGTTTGTCCAGGTGTCTTGGCAGAACGGGAGCCGGGGGAATGTTCGGCGCAGGAGCGTGTTGGTGGGAGTTGCCATAGCCCGACTGGTCGTACTCTGCCGCGGCCGTGTAAGCAAGGTAAGCCTCTTCCTCACGGGCAGCCGCAACAAGTTCAAGAGGGATTTCATCTGTCCACTTGGACGACGATCTCGTGGCGTCCGAAGAGGAAGGTACATCGATCGTGGAACCTTGAGTGGAGGTCGTAGTTGACCAAAAGGAATGAACATGGGCCGGCTGCTTCACAGGTGGAACAGTGACAGAGTGGGTAAGAGGCGGGGTTAGGCCAGAGATCGGGACCGCGACATAGTTTGCCAAACTCCCTTCGTCATCCACAGCTGTAGGAAGGTCGTCGGCCACGCGCCACTGCTCATCGACAATGAAACGGATATGATGCGTTCCAGGCATAAGTGATACCCAAGTGGACCACGATGTGTCGGCAGGAGGGTCACTATGATGTCAATCAGATGGGATAGCAGATCGATCAAGATGAACGCACTCTGATTCCATTCGCTGACGACCCTTCCAATCATCGTCGCCCGCACGGGCAAGAACGACGCACTTTCCGCCCCCTCGCCATGTTATTCTGACGTTCACAGGTTCCTTTGCATCTTCCGAAGGGTGGCTGCAGGCAGGCTGACGGAGTTCAGCAAGATTGTCCGTCGTGGTAGCAGCAAGCTCTTCTTCGGCCTTTTGTAGCGCAAGGGGAATCGTCGAATGAACGGTCTCCTGGATGAACTCTGGTCGCTCAGGATGCGCGGATGTATCGATCTGGCTCTCCACATAAAGCTCTTGCATGCGAGGTTGCGCAGAAGCCTGGCCGCGTGAAGTGAATGAATGTGTAGAGTTGTACTGGACAGGAGCGCCCCGGAAGTAAGGATTACCACGATTACGGTGATGGTGAGGAACCGGGATATGAGTGGAGGGTGGCTGATCGAGGAGTAAATCCGAGGAGAAGTTGGAGGTGTTGTTGTCCCGTGCAAGATTGACTTTCACATTTGGCTGCCTTCCGCGAGGGGAAGTGCCCGTATTTGAGGCGTTGTTCATGGTGCCATTGTTGGAAACTGGAATCGGGATCGGAATCGGGGAAGTAGTCCTCGGTGGCCGACGGTAGGATGATAAGGGAGATGAGTTGGCAGAATTTTGGTGAGAGTGTGCAGGAGTCAGAGATAAAAGTGCAAGGTCTGGCAACTCGAGGGATTTTTTCTTTGTACGCAGAGAACGGTGTGGTTGATTTGAGTTCGGAGAGGGTGAATGGGACTTGGACTGTCTGCGACTCGGCGAATCGATTTGCCTGGTCGGAACTGGCGATGGTCGATTATGGTTAGTGTTCGAGGTGGTGTTGCCCATCGCGTGGATCGCGTCACACGTCGTCGAAGGCGTCTACGAACTCTGCTCTTCGTCGCCAACAGTGAACTCGATGGACGTAAAAGAAGAGCTTGATCCTATAGCGGTCCCCCTGATAACCTTATTATCAACAAATTATCTTTTATTTTATTACGTAATGAAGACTATTATGTAATTTCTGGTGAACTGAGTTCTTTCTTTCTTTCTTTCAACTTCCTGAACTTTTCGTGTTCGCGATGTTAAATTTTGCCACGTAGCTTGCCTGCATCTGTTTGGATTGCTTCGCATCGAAGACCACTTTTACGTGGATCAAAAGCCAGCGATCGGTAGCCAAACAAACATCATCATCATATCAAGGCTGCAATGAGCGGAGTCTATGATATTGTCTGCTAGACTAACACCGTTATCATGGCCGACAGTACATTAGAGCCCTCAACCAGCGATGTTCCAAAAATCTCTATACAGTCCCCAAACTCCCCCAGTCCTATCGAATCTAAATCATTCGGACTCCTGATCCCCGAGTCCAGAGACGGTTTTTACGGTTACACCGACGAAAAGAGTCTTCAACAAGTATGTCGTCACAAGTAAAGTTAAATCACAGCTATAAAATATATCCAGATCGAAGAGAAGATGTTGGCCCACCGCCGCATGTCTGACGTCCCTGGCCCAATATCGGATGGCCCTTCATCCCTCCCAGGGGCCTTTGCAGTCCGCGAGGCTTTGACTCTCGATGAACATCCTTTCATCGAGGACGAAGACAAGGCGCGTACCGAGGTTCAAGCTCAGCGTGCGGATTTTTGAGTAAACCCGCACGAATGACAACTAAATCACTATTTTTCAGTACAAACACCCATCACTCCAGAGATAGCCCGAACATTCAAGTTGGTTCAGCACTGCCTTGAACTACGAGACAAGTACATAGCAAAGTCCCTCCAAAGACTTGGCGACAATCCTAGGGATCATGATGGTCACTTCAATGGTATAGCCGAGGGCTTTGCAGGGGTATCCGGTATAAACCCCGATGTCGTCGATATCGCCAAAGCCAGGGTCCCTGAGAGTCCATACAAGCCATGGCAAATATACCCCAAGCCTCCACCACCTCATTGGCATTTCAACGCAAAGAATGACGTTCCAGCCACCGACGGTCGCGTCACTACAGAAGACGAGACATTCGAATTCTCAGCCTGCGAGATTCCGGGCTCGCACGCATGGGAATTTAGGATTGATGACAAGGGGGTATATCAGGTGTATTCTACTGCGACAGGTATGTTTGAGGCCTTGCATACCGATGGGCCGTTTTTAATTACGTCACCACAAACCCCAGACGAGAAACCACTATTCGATATCCCATCCATTAGGGAATATTTCCGGGATCTTGACCATGTTCTTGGAGTCATATCAGATGGCCCAACCAAAAGCATGGCGTATCGAAGACTCAAATATCTGGCAAGTAAATTCGAGATGTACAGCTTACTCAACGAATCTCAAGAGTTGGCAGCCATGAAAGTGAGCGAGTGCTATTCTTAGGCTTAGGCAGTCCTGTAGTAATCTCTACGTTTCAGAGCGTCCCTCACAGGTCAGACCAACTTAGTTATCATGAAATTACGCAGTATCATTGATAGCGTGGCCTCCAGGGATTTCTACAACATGCGTAAAGTGGACACTCACGTACACCTGGCTAGTTGCATGAACCAGAAACACCTATTGAGGTTTATCAAGGCAAAGATGAAACGCGATCCTCATGTATGTTCCATTTTTACCCGCTGCTCTATCGGCCTGACGCATCTTCCCTTCAGGATATCGTCATATTCCGTGATGGCGCCGATCTAACGCTTGAGCAAGTTTTCCAATCCCTCAAACTGAGCGCCTACGATCTTTCCATCGACACGCTCGACATGCACGCCCACCAAGACTCATTCCATCGGTTTGATAAGTTTAACCTCAAATACAACCCCATCGGAGAATCTAGGCTTCGGGAGATATTCCTAAAGATTGACAACCGCATTGATGGACGATACTTTGCTGAACTAACTCAAGGTCTGTCTCTTTTTTGGACAATGTGAGGATTAGATCACTGATTATTTCGCAGAGGTGATGACCGATTTAGAGCAAAGCAAGTACCAGGTAAGTAAGCTGGTTCAGGTATGCTTTGATTGTATATCAAACTTTTGCAGAATTGTGAATGGCGCGTGAGCGTATACGGGAGATCGGTAGACGAATGGGACAAGTTGGCTAAGTGGGTGATAGACAACAAGTTATTCTCCCACAATGTCCGCTGGCTCATCCAAGTCCCGCGGTTGTATAACGTTTACAAAGAGAACGGTGTTATCAAAACTTTTGAGGACATCGTGATCAGTAAGTTTCCGATCCTATGACCTCGTGATCTGAACTTGAACCTTTTTAGACATCTTCCGTCCGTTATTCGAGGTCACTAAAGATCCGACATCACACCCAGAACTACACGTTTTTCTGCAGCGCGTTATTGGCTTTGATAGTGTGGATGACGAATCGAAGCCGGAACGGCGAATTCATCGCAAATTCCCATATCCTGGTCTATGGGATACCGCGCAGAATCCGCCATTCTCGTACTGGTAGGTCTCGTGAGCTCCTTATTGAAGATTCGGTTTTCATTTTGGCGTCAGGATCTATTACATGTACGCCAATATGGCTAGCCTGAACCATTGGCGACAGGCACGTGGTTTCAGTACGTGCTCAAGACAGTCATGGGGTCAATTTCTCACGACACGATAGACACGTTCGTGTTTCGGCCGCATGCGGGAGAAGCGGGCGACACAGACCACCTCACTGCCGCTTTTCTAACTTCCCATTCGATTTCTCATGGTATACTTCTTCGCAAAGTTCCGGCCTTGCAGTACCTTTTCTATCTGAGGCAGATTGGCCTCGCGATGAGTCCTTTGAGCAACAACGCGCTGTTTCTCACGTACGAGCGAAACCCACTCCCAGATTTCTTCAAGACCGGATTAAACGTAAGCTTGAGCACCGATGACCCTCTCCAATTTCATTTTACCAAGGTATGAAGCCGTTAACTCTTGATTAAAATGAAATTGATGCATGTTGCCACTATAACTGCAGGAACCCTTACTAGAGGAATACAGCGTAGCTGCTCACGTAAGACTTGACCAGCTCCTATTAACAGACGAGTCTGATGTCGGATCACGCGCTATAGATATACAAGCTCCCTCAAAGTTCCCTTGCAGAACTAGCTCGTAATTCCGTTGTGCAGAGTGGCTTCGAAATGGAAGTGAGGCGCCACTGGCTAGGCCAAGAATGGTACCTTGCAGGCGCCGCCGGAAACGACATTCACAAGGTGAGATCCGATGGGAAGGTGTTGGAAACATCACTAACGGCTAACAGACGAACGTACCGGATATCCGACTTGCCTATCGTCACCAAACACTACTTGAAGAGCTTAAAATGATCAACCTTTGCTAGTATACTATACCGTACAATAACTTCGGCAGTCATGCTGTTTCGGCACTTTCATAGAATACACAATTATACACACATTTCTCATCATTCAAACCGCTACAGTAGATCTAATATGTATTCTGAAGGTTTCCGAGCTCAAACGGGTTCAAACGAAGCAGAAATGAGGAAGATGTAAAAACAGTTGGAGTCACGCTGAATTGTCACGGTTGCCGCGTAACATGTGTCTTTCTGGTGGTGTGACCATGTGTGACTGCCGAAACAGCATGACTGCCAAAGTTATTGTACGGTATAGTATATGTGCAACTTTGAAGATATGAATTATATACACAAGCATACATGCAGGTTACCATGGTAACCATACTATATGACAATAGACTATCATACAAAATGTATATCCCACATTTTATGCACTTGATGGATATAAGATACACTAGTAATGTTCCATACACCACAATTCATATTTTATTTCACAAATATACTGAGATCAGTGATATACTTACTGTACAATCTGAAAAAAACCTATCTACTATACAAATATCATATTCTCTGCTCAAATGACACCATCTTGTTTCCACAAGGCTTGGAAAATAATAAATTATCATCATTGTTAATTATGTAGACATAGTCTCTATTGAATTTGCATCATTACATGTCATGCATGATCTACAGCAGCAACTTGAAGTTGCCATGAAGTCAAGTTGGAATGATGCATATGAGACAAATTATTGAACTATACTATGTGTGACCATGAACAAATAATAAAGACAACGTGGTTGAATCCACGACATGCAAAACAGTGGGGGACACATTATAATGAAGCTGGCAGTTGCCTGCACTACAAGGTCAAGATCACCAGCATGTAAATGTTGCGAACCTCATTTGTAACCTAGCTTTATTGCTAGTCTCGCATCGCTAGCGGTCACCCGGTGACTTTCCCCCCCTCTAGTCTTCTCCTTTTCATCGTTATCGACGAGTACTTATTGCCGGGTCACGTGACATCACGTGATCGTGGGACACTTACCATCCCCTTATAGTTATATCTGATCGGGTCTTTATCTTCATCGCCTACCCGATCCGATCTCCCGATCCATCGCCGATTGATCTCGTATCTTGATAGATCCCGATCGTATCTCGGATATTGGCTTCATTTATCTATAGATCTGCCACACCTCGCGGTCCCTGGCCTTCTTTCATATTCTCACGGTAGGCAGTGCTGCCACACCATGCTTCGTGCATGAGGCTGCCACACCACGTTTATTGGTTCTTACATAGCCTTTACTTATTCCCGATATAGTATTTAGTGTAGCTAGTGCCGGCCCTCATGTGGTCCGTGCACATAGATAGTTACTATATAATATATGGCCTTAGAGTCCTAGACCCCCAGTCTAGTTCTCTTCGGTGTTGATCTTTGCATCCACTGTCAGATTGAGCTCCTCTCCTCTTATCATTTACATCGAGCTCACCGCTAGAAGATCAGCACATAGTCTGGCATCCATCGCCAGCTAGCGAACCACATAGGCGCGTACACCGGTACCCGCAACCCCCATACTCACAATCGCCTTTCGAGGCTCCCCCGAAGCGTTCGCTACAGTAAATAATTAAAAGCATTGTTATTGAGATTCCAATTTCCAAGTGGGTGTCTACTGGCAATACAACATTTGTTATATAATGTAAGCTGCAGGGTGATGCAAAATTAATTACGGTGAGACTCGCTGAATCTCACAGAAGTTCTGGATTACAGGCAGCAGAAAGAATCAATGAAGCTCTTGGCGACATCAGGATACATCTTGAGATAACATGATCCAGTTTTCAGTGAAAATGACAGGTGTGGACGACAGTAAGCAATACTACAAGGACATTGGACCACTGGCAGGCTGGACTTGGAGATGGATGCTTTGTATGGCAAGCGGGGTGGTGGTATTGTGATACAAGAAACTATACTACAAACATGCAGCTGTATGAATGGCTGGGCCTACAGCGATTGGGCCAGGACCCCTGACACCGCCTACTTGGAGGCCTAGAGGACCACCAGCCCTGCCTGGACACAACTTATATATCAATATAGCATATTGTTATGATGCAATTTTGATGAAGATCCCACGGTAAGCCATAGGACATGGTAGTAGATCAAGATAATATCTTACAGATGACATCATATACTAATACATACACTGTGTATATCTTCCCACATTTCGATACAGATGTGAAATGTGGGATACCGCAGGATGTAATGTATCCCACATTTCTCTGTATATCTGAAATGCGGGATATGATATGACATCATTGACATCATGGATAACAGGTGAGATTCAGTCGATCACAACAGTATCTCCAAAACAACCAATCAGGTCCATCAATACCCACGTTCATTCCATGCAACACGTTTCTGGGTCTACCACAAGCAGTTGATGATGTACAACGGTACACGGTACTAGTAGAATAAATGGATATATAAAGGTGGATGGCTCGATCGAGCAGCGAGCACTCATTTATCACCACCACTACAGCACAATGGCAGGCAATAAACAGAAACAGAAAGGAGGAGGGGGTGTGAAGGTAAGTATACCTACTATGTGATCAGGAGATCCTACCAAGTCTCACTTACTACAGGAAGTGAAAGTGGCAAAGGTGAGTTATGTCGTAGACAATCGGAGTATTGGACTACTCACCGATCGATGCTAGAAGGCGAAGGACTCTTCGGAGCGTCCGAGTCGAAATGGAAAAGTCGAGGCATCTGTGCAGATGAAGCACTCGATGGCCAAGCTGGCCCAAGAGGCGATTGTCGGATATGCACGCCTGGACGTTATCGATCACAAGGATGAGTTTCATTTTGGACTGTGGAACCCACGAGGCGTAGAGAACGACGAGGTCAATAAGCTCGTGCAATCATTTCTGACTCACGGTGCGGACAGGTTCTCTTTGTCAAAAGCCATACCGCTCGTGGTGTCAAAAAAGGACTTGAAGGAAGGGACATATACCACTTCCTACACGCCGGGCTTGGATGCGACAAAGGAGCTGCCGATATTGCAGCTAGAATCTTCGGCGAAGAAAGGGAAGAAATTCTTGGCTGCCGGAGGACGACACCGGATTCATG